>PVJS01007465.1:0-56002 GCA_004027185.1 Glis glis
CCTCCTTCTTCTTCTTCTTCTTCTTCTTCTTCTTCTTCTCTCTCTCTCTCTCTCTCTGTCTCTCCCATGAACTACTGAATATTGCCCATTCACATCTATTACTTATCTACATGCAAATATTTGTGTCCTCAACACTGTAAGCTTCTAAAGAGCAAGGACCTCATAACCCATCTATGGAATATCATCCATAGCCCCTGGGCAGAGTTATATCCATCTGGAAAGATCTGGAAAGGAACAGAATTGCAGGAAAAATGGAATGTATAAGCACCTAATGAAGGTGTTGATTAGATACATAAAAGAGATAGGGTCTTCACAGGAGTGAACCTCAGATAGGATGTTGGGAAAGTGTACTTACCATGAATCACATTGTATTGGAGGTCATCAATTCTGTGGAGAGGGTGGTGAATATGAAGGAATTTACTTTGTTGAGAGTTAAGTCTGTCCACATTTGTCTTAGGAAGTTGAGCAAGATTCCAGGGGCCTGCCCCAGTTCACTCAAAATTAGAGATACTCAGTAGGAGAGTGTAGTTGATTCTTATAGAATGAGGCTGGGAAAAAGCAAATAAAACTGTGCTTGTTTTGTCTTTGTTTTTTGCTGATTCTTCTTCACTGGTAGGCGATTCGTCTGGATAACACTTTCAAGCTTAACTCTAGCTCTGACCACCTTGTCCTTTGCCTTCAGGCTATACTTAAAGAATTTTCCTAAAATTTCCTAGAATTTTCCTGGAAGAAGCATCTGGGTTTTGTTGTTGTTGTTTTGGAGCTGGGGATTGAACCCAGAGGCATTCTACCTCCAAAGCTATACCCCAGCCCAATTTTATATGTTATGTGGAAACAGGGTCTCACTAGGTTGCTGAGAGCCTCTCTAAGTTGCCAAGGCTGGCTTTGAACCTGCGATTCTCCTGTCTCAGCCTCCCAAATACTGGGATTACAAGTGTGTGCTGCCATGCCTGGCTAGGAAGCAACTTTGAATAGCTGCTTACATTTAAGGGTTTTGGGTCAAATTTATGAGAATCAAACTTGAGCCTATCAAAATTAAGCTTATGTAACATATGCTATTTAATTTCCATTCTTTACTATTATTCTATATTTTCATCTTGCTATTCTGAATTTTACCCACTTTTTAAAATAAAGTAAAAAATACTCTTGGAATTTTTAGAAATTTCAAACAAAAATGAAATAAATACACACAGGAGTTGAGAGCCCTTTCTGTCTGGAATCTTTGTGTACAAGATTTTTCTGTTATTATACAATTGTATGTTTACCTGATATTTAGTGGTTGTACTAAATAGAGATCATCAATTTAAATAATTCATATCTCTATAAAGGATTTGGATGGTTTTTGATAGAAAAAGATAGCATTGTTTCAATGGTTTAACTGTGTTGGGGTGGAATACAAGACTAATGAGATCTTTGAAAAGGGAGAATGTCTCATGCAGCCATTGCTTTCTTTGGTTTAAAAACTTTTAAACTAGCTGTACTGTTTTGCCAGGTGGCCAGTATCACTGTTGTACAACTTCAGGGAGCATATTTACATTGGACTGTATGTGAATGGAATTCCTGGGGCAATTTCCTGCTGACATTGACAGGGAACAAAATTTTGAGCAGTGCTTCTTGAAGTACTGCAGCTTTGAGAAATGCTGGGATGGGTTTGAAGAACCAACTGTAGAGAGTTGCAGGGGAATGTCTTCTAACCATTCTGGCTTAGTCTACAGACGGTTCTCACAGATGCAACCCTCAACTCAATGATTCTTGATTGCATTTTAAAATAAGCCAAGGATAAGCACAAATAAGAAAATCATTAGATTTTTGGATTGAACAGACAACATAAAAATTCTCTTCAATAAAAGGATTTTTAAATTTTAAAGTAAATAATAAAGAACTAGATGGCATTAACTAAAAAGTAAAAGATCCATTTAACTAATATAATGATAAAGTGAGTAGCTATTTGTAAAAACAAGATCAACTAATAAGGCAGCAAAGGCATAAAATAATAACTAAATAAGATAGAACACTGGCCTACTCATCATTCCAGGAAGCTCCTAGACATTGGATTAGGTGCTAGAAGGAGAAGTGGCTCTTGACAAGAAATTCCTTGCAGATCTGGTTCCTTTTTCCTGCCCTATCCATCCTTTCTCTTCTTCACTCACTCAGGAAAAGTCAGGATGGGTGACCACTTCTGAAAACCCTACTTTACATGTATATGAACTTTTTTCATGACTGTAAGATAGAAATTCAAAAGCCAAGAATTGAAAGAGACGAAGTATTTGAAAAAATTAAAGATAGTAATGCATGTAATACATACATAGGCTAAACCTCTCAATAAATTAGGAATACAAGGGAACCTCCTCAACCTGATGAAGAGAATTTACCAAAGAAACAAACAAAAAAACTATAGCAAACAATATATTGGAGGTCTTTCCCCTTAAAATCAGAAATAAGACATGAATGTCTATTCCTGCCACGTCTATTCAATATGATATTGGAACTTCTAGCCAATTCAATAAGGCAAGAAAAAAAGAAAGAAAAGGTACCCAGATTGGAAATGAAGAAATAAAATTCTTTTTTTTTTTTTTGTAGTACCGGGGATTGAACGTTCTACCTCCACGCTACACCCCCAGCCCTATTTTTTTTATGCTTTATTTTGAAACCGGGTCTCACGAAGTTGCGGAGGGCCTCACTAGGTAGAGAGAGAGACAGAGAGAGAGACAGAGAGAGAGACAGAGAGAGAGGAGAGAGATGATCAATCGATCGATCGATCGATCGTGCACGCGCGCATGCGCGCTGAGACTCGCCGCGAACCCGGATCCTCCGGTCTCCGCCTCCCAAAGTACTGGGATTACAAGCGTGCGCCACCACGCCCAGCTTAAAATTCTTTATTAGCACATGGCATCATAGCCTATATACAAAATTATATAAAGTCTCCTAAAAAGCTACCAGAATTAATGAGTTTAGCAAGTTTGCAAAACAAGAATCAATTATATTTCTATGAACTAATTATGAGCAATCAGAAACTGAATTTTAAAAATCAATGCCATTTTTATCAGCATCAAAAAATGAAATAGGGACAATTCTGAAAAATATACAAACTTGTTCACTAAAATTTATAAGAAATTGATGAGAGAAATTAAAGAATACCTAGATAAATGGAGAGATATACTGTGTTCATGGATAGGAAGATTTAGCATTATCAAGAAGACAATTCTCTGCAAACTTATCTATAGATCAGTACAATCCCAATTAAATCCTAGCAGAATTTTATAGAAAATGGAAAGTTAATTATAAAATCCATATAGAAATATGAATGACCTAACATAGCCCAGACAACTTTAGAAGAGTTAAAGTTGGATGGCTTACAATACCTAACTTCAAAATTTATTCAAATGTTACATCAATTGTGGTATTAGACTCAATATAGACAAACAGATCCTTAAAACAAAATTGAGATATCAGACACAAAAATTTATATCTATTTCTATATCTAGTCTCTTGATTTTCAACGAAGATGCAAAGGCAATTCAATAGAGAAATGATTTTTTTAACAAATGTGACCAATGGTGCTGAAATTATTGGATCTCCATTTGCAAAAACCATATACCTCAGTCAATACTGTTCACTATATACATAAATGAACTCAAATTGGATTATAGACCTACATGTAAAACCTAAAACTATAAAAGTTCTAGGAGAAAATGTTTGTGAACTTATGTTAGGTCAATATTTCTTAGACATTACTGCCAAAACATGATCCACTAACTAAAACTTTGATGTAATGGATTACATCAAAATTAAGAAATTCTACTCCTTGGAAGACACTGAATGAAAAGACAAGATATAGACTAGGAGAAAATACTTAGCAATCATATATCTGATAAAGAATTCAATCCACAATATAAAAAGAACTCTCAAATTCAATAGTGAACATCAAACAACTCAATTTTTTAAAATGGGGAAAAGGTTTGAACAGATACTTCAGCCAGGACATGTATGGGCGACAAAAAGCACATGAAGAAGCTCCATTGCATTAGTTCCCAGGAAAATGATGCCTTCTGGAATGGCTAATAATAACAAGACTGTACCAAGTGTTGACAAGAATGTGAAGCAAATGTAATTCTCATGTAATACTGATGGGAATGTAAAAATGTTACAATCACCTTGGAAACAATTTGCCTGTTTCTTAAAAAGTTAAATATATGCCTACCACATGACCCAGTCATGCCATCCTACACATAGATCCAAGAGAAACCAAAGCCTATTCAAAAAGATATGTGAATGTTCATGGCAGCTTTATATTTGTAATAGCTGAAAACTGAAGCGTCTATCATCAGGTGAATGAATCAACAAAATGCATTATAATCATACAATGGAACAGTATTAAGCAATAAAAAGAAATGATACTTGCAAAAACCTGGGTGAGTCTCAAAACAGTTATGTTGAGTGAGAGTGGCTAGAAAAAAGTGATTTCACATTGTGCGATTCCATTTATATACAATTCTAAGCCAGGTGTGGCGGCGCACACCTTTAATCCTAGTACTTGGGAGGCGGAGACAGGAGAATCACAGGTTCGAGGACAGTCTCAGCAAGTAGTGAGACTCTCATCAACCTAATGAGACCCTGTTTCAAAATAAAAATAAAAAATAGGGCTGGGGGTGCAACTCAGAGGTAGAATGCCCCTGGGTTCAATCCTCAGTACCACACACACACAAAAAAAAAAAAAAATCTAGAAAATGCATGTCATCTATAGCAATAGAAAGCAGATTAGTTGTTTAGTCAGTGAGGGTGAGATTGGGGTGTTCCTGGAGAGGAGTAGGAATGGCAAATTAAGAGGGACAGGAGAAAACTCCTGGAAGCAATGGATATGTTCATTATCTTGATTATGGTAATGATTGATTTTCCATATATATATATATGTCAGAATTACATTGTACACTTTGAATATGTGCAATTTATTATATACCCTTTATATCTCAATAAAGTCGTTAAAATTTTATAAAAAGCACCTAATTAAAGGAGAAGTATGTTCATTCAGTAATGGTTGATTGGATCCTAACTATGGATGTGGTTATTAGTAATATTAATGAGGCTGATTGTGTGCCAGATGGATCTGAAGTTAAAGAGACTGAAAAGGAAATGATTGAAGGGAAAAGCATGGGCTCTGGGGTCAGAAGAACCTAGGTTCAGATCCACCACTTAACACCTGTGGGACTTCTGAAATGCTAACTAACTGCTCTGAGCTTTAATCACATCATCTGCAGTAAGAGACAGCATCTGTCCTAGAGCCCTGGTGATGTTTAGAAATCACATCCATAAAGTACATTGTGCGAAGTAGCTACTCCTCACTTGGGAGAACAGGTACTAATAATATTTTCTTCTCTCTCTCTCTCTTTTCTTTTCTTTTCTTTTCTTTTCTTTTCTTTTCTTTTCTTTCTTGGTAATAGGGATTGACCCTCTACCTCTGAGCTACACTTACAGCGCTATTTCATTTTTTATTTAGAAATAGGATCTCACTAAGTTGCTGAGGCTGACTGCAAACCCATGATCCTCCTGTCTCAGCCTCCCAGGTATTGGGATTACAAGTGTGCACTACTATGCCTGGCTATTTTCTTAGTAAATGAAAAAAGACTGATGTTTTTCAGATCTGAGGTTATAGAGGCCAAAACTAGAGAAAGGAGACAAAGTGACACCTGTGAAATGCCTTTATAAAAAAGACAAGATTTAGGTTTTGGAGCAAGGGAAAGGCAAGTTTCGATGCGAACTACAAGAATGACATTTCCATCAGTAGCAGTTTTCGTATCGGTCAAAAGGAAGGAAGATTCCATCCATGAAGTTGGCTCCTGAAAGTGGGTTTCGATGCTGGTCTGAAGTGAAGTCATTTATTTCTTGTTAATTTAAATCCTGAGAGTAGATCAGTCAAGAGCCAGCCAGGAAACCATGAGCTGCTCTGGATGTTTCAAGCTCAACTACAGAGAATGAGTTATGACAATCAAAAGGGCTAGAAGAGCAACCGTGGAGGTGGTGGCGGTGGTGGGTGCCATAGCTAGGGGATGGCCAGTGCTTGATCCTCTTTCTGGAGCGCACAGCCTCATGGGCTTTGTGCTGCTGGGAAGACTATCAACGTTCAGTTCTGTACCCTCCATTGACTGGGGCTGGAGCCTATGGGAAGGGACTCCTGGGCCTGGGCTGCTAGGGTAGAATCCTCTCCATCCCCTGCTGCTATGGCAACCACCAGCAGCTGAGTGACTGTGCCCTGCTGGAGTCAAGAGAACAAGGCTCCTATTTTTCTCCATCTTCCTGACCTTCCCCAGGTTCCTCTAATAACAGAGCCCAACAGCAGCCAGCTGGCGAGAGAACCCAAGAAAATAAGTCTGAGACTCCTCTCCTCGGCAGCATAAAAAAGCAGGATGGGAGGAAATAGGTAAATAACCAGCAGTGTCTACAGGAATAACTACAGAGAGAGAGCAGGCATGATCATGGGAACTGAAGCAATGGAGAATGAAAAGTGGTTATAAAGAAGAACTACACGAATTCATGATCCCAGGAGTCAAAGGAAGAGTTTTAAAAGGAGAAATAGTCAATGGTGTCCAACACCAGCGCTAGGGCAAGCTCGAAGAGAAGCCCATGGATCTGACCACTAGCAGTCCTGGTCATCTTGAAAATCTAGCGTTCATTGCTTAGCTGTTGTTGGAGCAGACGCAGATTTCAGAAAAAGTCAAGTCTTAGGAGATAAGGGGGTGAGCATAAATCATTCACTGTGGCCACTTGGCAGGAAGTGTGAGAAATCAACTGGCCCATGAACCTTTCCCAGATATTGCACCTAATTAGGCTGACCAACACATCTCAGTTTACCCAGAACTTTCCTGCTTCTATCTCAGATAGTCCCCCGTTCCCAGGACCCCCTCAGTGCCAGACAAGCAGAAATGCTGATCTCTAACCCTGAGTGTCTTGGAGAATGTTCACCAATGAGCTGCATCAGAATTCTGCAAAGGATGCAGGTGATTGTGTTATCTGAGAGCACTGACATACTTCCGGAATAACCGCCGTCTTGCTCCCCAGCTCACTAATAGTGCAGCCATCCCACTTGACTTTAAATGTGATTCTCCTCCTCCCAGGTCTCACCCTCTTTAGACCAATGCTGGCTGCACAGACATCCCAAGAGAAGCATTCTCCTACCCGGCTTTCCCAGCTCCACCTTTTCACAGCACCCCAGTTAATTAATACCTGCCCTGGGTCAGCCTGCGGGGAAAAGCATTGAGCTTGGAGATTTCCATTTTAATGTTGAACCCCAGGAAGGAGCAAAGCAAATTTATACCAGTGGGTCTAATTGCTAGAAAGGTAATTCTGCAAAGATGGAAATCAGCTGAAAGATTAACACTGCTACACTAGCTTGAGTGCCCGGGCTAACAGAGAGAAAATAATGTTTCAATTAAATGAAAGGATACTGAATTAGGTAGATTACTCAAGAGACTGGTAATGGAATACAGAGCCTTTCACCTCCAGGTCACCATTACTAATCTGGTCCAGGGCAGTTCTAGACCATAGTTTTGAGGGGCTGATGGCTCACCCCAGCCCTTACTGTCTGCAGCACTTGATAAACTGGTCTCCCAGTGCACCTGCATCAGCCTCTAAGGTCACTGTGGGTCATTGAGGATGTAAGAGAAAGTGAAGCCCCCTGTTTAGAGGGGAGGGGCTGGCCATGAGGACAGCCCAGGGCTGAGAGCAGACAATGGAACCTGCTACAAGAAAACTGAGATGGAAAAAAATTATTCAAAACAGGGAGCCATGCCGGGTGTGGTGGCGCACGCTTGTAATCCCAGTACTTTGGGAGGCGGAGACCGGAGGATCCGGGTTCGCGGCCAGCCTCAGCTCACTCTCTCTCTCTCTCTCTCTCCCTGTCTCTCTCTCTCTCTACTTATGAGGCCTCCACAACTTCGTGAGCCTCGGTTTCAAAATAAAGTATAAAAAATAGGGCCGGGGGCGTAGCACGGAGGTAGAACGCCCCTGCGTTCAATCCCCAGTACCGAAAAAAAAAAAAAAAACAGGGAGCCATGCCGAGGGGGGAACTCACATTCCAACTCACATAGGCAGGAGTTCACCATTTGGCCTGAATGTAGAGTTGAGACGGGAGTGAAAGCAGGGATTCAGGGTTTATTCTTTGTGTCTATTCAGAAGGAAGAGAAAAGGAGGAGGGAGATTTGCATTAGGAGTCAAAACTCCAGGGCTAGAACACGCAGGGCAAAACTGAGTTATGAAGTCACTTATCACCCACACTCGAATATATCCTAAGGCTTATCTTATTCTACAAATGATTACCACAGACAGATCAAGTCTGCTATCAAGGAGATTAGCCTAATTCCCGAGGCCAGTGTAACGAAAGTCCTTCACCGTAATAGAACCCATATGTCAGCCGGGCCTCCCAACTCTTCACTTTATAGATCCGACTGTCTCAAATGTTACATGCCATACTTTGTGGGAATGTAAATAAGTCTGCAAGATTTCTGAAGATTCAGGGAGGTGGTTCTCATGAACACCTCTGAATGGGTTATCTCATCATTCTGGGCTTGCTGTGTCCAAGAGGGCCCAAATGAGAAGCCTGTTGCTTCCTCCAGCTCCACAATCATTGTACTTTCCCAAGAGACTTTGTTCTCTCCAGGACGTGGCATGCAGAAGGGCAAAGGATGTCTATAACGAAGCAGTGCAGACCACAAATGGGGCTCATAGAAGTCTAGTGCACCCCACCACCAGGGACACTGAACTGGCCCCTTCACCCCATACTATACCCCCTGCCTGTCACCATCTACCTGCCTCTCTTTCTTCTCTCATTTCTCTTTTCTCGTTGACCCTCAAGATGGACCCGGAACTCTTACATCCTTCTTACTTCTCTTGCATTTCCTACCTCCTAGAGTCTCTGGGGCCAGCTCTCTTGAGTCTATCAGCCAAACAAAAGAGCCTCCGGGTTCAAGAATCCATCCTCCGCAGGAGGTGGTCTGGGTTTTTTTTTTTTTTTTACTTTTTTCCCCTACATGTTACCATCTCATGCCTAGAAACTATTTCAACAATGCCCCAGAAAAAGAAACTTTCTGGTTGAGTTCATTTCTTAGGATATAAAACAGAAACACAGACATCTTCAAATACATAGTTTCAGGTTCAGTATGAAGAATCACAACATAGATTACCAATAGAGCCTGGAAGGGTGGTGGCCATGTCACTAGAAATGAACAGTCTCACAGTGATTCTAAATTAATGAACTAAGCCTTTAATTTGGACAGTTTGGGGGACTTTGGTGTGAGAGGATCTGCTTGATTCTGGGTAGCTTGGAATGTGTTTCTAATGGTAGGGGGAAAGATTTGTCAACTCACTCAAGAGTGTAAGTTTTACATTGTCACCTACTAGAAAAATCTGTAGGCCTTAAAGTTGTCTTCTAGAAGTATAACCATGACATTTTTAGTTTTTTACTTTTCTACTAAGTAATAGCAATATTCCCTCTAAGCATAAGCTATTGCTTGAAACATCCCAGTTCTCATCTAATTCAAGACCTCCTTATACACATAAGGGAGGGAACTGCATCCCTAAGAGGTTGGTGGCCCCAGGGCAGGAAAGGGTGCTTGTCTTCACATCTGTCTGTTCCACTCCCCTGGGCCTCATGCATTAATGCCTTGTAGATTTATAAGAGCAAATATGATTTATGATCTTGGGGAATGACAACAAGGAGAATCTTTTTTGGACATATGTTTAAGTATTCTATGCCCTTGATTTGATGGGAGATGTAAGCGGACAGGGGAAAGTTGACCCATAGATCATTGGTGTAATCCAGCTGGGCTAAATAAGACAGCTTTTCATGAGCTAGGTACGTTGGAGTAGTTGGGGATATTTTTATTCTGGTAATGGGGAGATGGATATGGCCTCTGGGAGCCATTCTTGGAAATCATACTTTCTCCAGATGCTCAAGTTGGGAGTGGGACAGATTGACTTCAAGGCCAAGAGCAACAAACATTACCACAATCCTAGTAGTCAGAGAGCTGAGGATCTTCAAAGGTCTGGAGTCTTGCCACTGGAACCTTGGGATTTTGTCATCATTCTCTACAGCAACCTTAAAACTCTTTGGAGAGCAGTAGCCATCAAAGCTGATGGTCAGTTGAACCTTCTCAAGCCAGAGTAAGCCATGATTGGTGAGCTCTTGTAGTAATGCCTCTTTCCAGACAATCACTCCATCAGGTTGCAAGACAGCTATTGAGTGAAAGAGTCATCACTTACCTAATGGTCCCCTGGCACTTAGTGGGAGGTAATAATGCTCCTCCTACTCCAGGCTGCCATACTAACCGGCAGACTCTGTCCCAACAGAAAAGATCTGGGAATATTTCTAAGTGTGCAATCTGGTCCTAAAATGTGGTGATTTTCATAGAGACATTTATTCTTAATTTTTGTTGAATGAATATTATCAAAAGCATATTTGTAAATGTCAAGTTTGGAGGTGAGGAGGGTTGGAAAATCAAGACATCAGAAATGTATTATTTCAGCAAATATCAATATCCACAATAGATATACATTAAAGGGCTCACACGTTAGAAAGAAAGGTTTAGTATGGAGGTTGTAAGCTGTCTTTGTCCAATTCTGTATAGCAAATCTATGTAAAAACAAACTATCCACACATCCATAGAAAGAGATTATATACATGGAAAACTAGGCACTCACAAAATATGGCAGTATATAAAAAATGCCTGTGCTCCAGCATACACTATCTTCACCATTCACCCAAGCCAACACTAATCACATATCAATTTGAAGAGGAGATAATGATCGTCTTCTTTCTTGCCTAACTCTCATATGCATCAAACCCTCACTTTTGCTATATAGAAAATTGCCTTAATCAAGGAAATCTAAATTTCAGAATTTGCTGGAAAAGAAATGCTATTTTGCTAATTTCAGGAATATACTTATTTGTGTATCTCAGTAAACTCATTTATGGTTTGAATTTAAAAAGTAACTTGCTCATCCTTAAATATGGATTTATTTGAACTGTGCTGCATACTAACCAGCTATTTATAATTTAATGTAAACTCTTAATTTGCTTTTCAGTGATACAAAAATATGTCTTAACCTGTCTCCTAACATATCAATTCATTGAATTTTCTATTCTCCCTCAGTATTTTCATTAGTACTTCTAAATGACTTTTTATTTCTCACTTAACTTTTTCTCCTTTGTTTTGATTCTTTGTTATTGTTGCTGTTTGTTTTTTGAGGCAAATCTAAAAATGGAATTGAGATGATTTAAGAATGTCAAAGCCATGAGTTGACTGGAAATGACAGATAATTGAAAATTTGATAGATATGATATTTTAGATGTCTCTCTCACAATGAGCATGTATTTTTCCAATTGTTCCCATTGTGACAACTGCTATATTGGTCATTGTAGGCAGGGACATAATAAACCTAAGAATCACTGTTTTCCTCATTGTCAAGTCACTGCAAATATTTCCCTGAAAAAAAGAGAAATGACCCTGCTGAATTACTTTGAAGAGGAGGCTAATATATGATTAGTGTTTGGCTTGGTTAGACGATGAGATACAGTAATGGTTGGAGCCCAATCTGTTGTAGCAGTGAATTTTCAACAAATAAAATGATTGTAGTACTACTCCTAGGCTAGTTCTCAAACTCCGTCACTTACCAAAGCCTAGGGATGAAGCATTTTAGTCAATAGATTCACCCACAACAGAGCTCCTGTTTCATGTGCACAGAATATGAGTTCCAGCACATCTTGGAGTCATATTACACTAATGCACAAGTCCTTTGTGTAAAATGGTATTTGCATATAACCTATGTACATCCTCCTGTATGCTTTAAAGAATCTCTAGGTTACTTGTAATCTAATACAATGTAAATGCTATGTAAATAATTGTTATACTGTATTGTTTAGGGAGCAACAATAAGAAGAAAGTATGCATGCTCAGTACAGACACAATTTTTTAAACTATTTTAAATCTGTGCTTGGTCAAATCTGAGGATGCAGCACCTGTGGATACAAGGAGCTGACTATATTTCCTTTATCCAAAAGCTAGGAATTGTTGGAAAGAGTCTGGAGCTGGGGCTGAGCCTCAAAAGATTTGCACCGATTCTGGCTCTGCCCATAGATAGCCATGTGACCCTAGGTTTGGTAGAGCAACATCTCCAGGAGTCACATTGTGACCCAAAGACTTAGAAAAGGGAAGGCATCGGTGCCTGAGAGGTGCAAGCTTGCAATTTTCTTTCTTGGCTCTTGGTTTGTCAGAAGAGATGACTGGCATCCTGAACCCTCCCATGTGCCTCTCTCTTTCTCAGTTTTACCACCCTCAACTCCTTCCTTGTCTATCTATAAACAGAGTTCTAAAGTGATAGGCTTACAGGATATATTGCACTAATACATCATCAGTATTGTCATCATGATGCATTAACACAATGCATCATCATAGACCTGTCAGAGCCATGATTTATGACCCAAAAATGTGTTGTGGTATAGCCAGGCATCAGGGACCCCATTGACTGAATGCTTGTTTATTTTTACACTTAAGGGCTTTGAAAGCAAGCTCCAGACTACTTTTCCTCAAAGAAGGACTAGGGGAAGATTTTTTGAAAGGAGGACTTCGTTTCAAAACACTGGAAGGGCCAGTGGGTCACACTTAAGATATAAAGGTTTCTGTTTTCCCAGACCACTTTAAGTGCAGAATCAAACTTCCACACTCCAACTCATTTGGCTCCCACTGGAAGAATCTAGCCTTTCCATGTCTTTCCACCCCTCTATTTAGAACTCCCTTAATAGTTAAGTGTGTGAGGTGCGGTAGGAAAGGTATACATTAGAGCCTTTCTTTTACTGCCAAAAGTAATAAGGAGAGTGTTATATTTTATGAGAGTAATAAATGGGATTATGCAGGGAAAATTTGCTGGCGAGGTAGCTGGGTGCCAGCATTACACATTTTCTCTTTCTGAGCTTTACATTCTTTTATAATGCCCTCAACAAAGTAGTAAGCTCAAACTGCATGGACAATATTGAACACAGTGCCAAAAGAAATGTAAAACATACAAACATTATAGAAAAGGGAGAAAAAAGACAAGAGTAGAGAACTGAAACAAGTTAAAAGTAATACAGTATCTTCCAACTACAATAACCTGATGGAAATGATTGAGATGGAAGTAGATTCGTCAGCAAAGGCTTCTGGGACAGGTGAGTCATGGGGAAAAGTTGGGAGGACATTAGACATTAGGAAGGAGATGACAGGAACACCTGACTGCTCCCCAGTTCTAGCTTGGCAATTGTTCCCAGAATGCACTTCCCCTCCCTTTGTCACTGGAGCCTGGTTTCTTAAGATCTGAAGCAACATTAAACCTGTGGTCTGCCATCCTGCTTCAACTCAGTTCTTCCATTCTGCTGCCCAGGGACCACCTCTACCCTTCAATTTGTGTAACCATCAACATTATCACTTACATTAAGAGCAAAATGTGTGATGATTGATCAGAAAGGCAGAGAGTGTCTTTGGCCAGGTATTCTCTATTCCTGGATCCAAGAACCTGGGATATAACCCAAAACTTGGCAGCTCAGAGCCAATGTTACCTTAAGGATATCTGTACACTATGACATACTTTTTCATACCGCAAAAAAAAAAAATATTTAATGTAATTTCAGCCAGGCCTGGTTCTTCCAGGCTTAATTCATTTCCATGTTTGGGGTGGTGGAAATGTAACTAGTAAAGAATTTTCTAACATGAGAGGCAGGGAATTTGCCAAGAGTTTGTTAATCTGAAGGTTTATTTTTTTGTCCAAATAAAAAGGCAGTTTGCAAAATGGTTCAGATTAACCGGGTCAAGTTGTATATTTTATTAACTTAAAACATTCTCTTTTTTATCCTTTTCACATTTAAGAAAAAAATGTCCATAGCGTTAGACGGGTGGTGGGAGTGAAGGGAGGCTGTCTGCTCAATAAAAGTTACAGGAGATGTGTGTCAGCCGCTTCGTTTTCACTTTCTGGCTTCAGCCAGAAACAGCTGCAAAATATCTACTCTAACTCATGTCTTTTACGACTTTTGCTAACCCTTATTCAAAATTACCTTTGATTGATTTTCTAAGGAATCTCACCACAGAGAGTTCCATGGAGAGAAGAAAGAACACGCTCGAACACTTTATACCACTTTCACCACTATAGGCGGGTCAACATTTGCAAGATCATTTTGTTGTTAGCCTCAGGCTTTTCAGAGGCCACAATGCTTTCCAGAAAAGCAAAATTATTGTTTTCCCTTTATTCATCGAATTGGCCTCCATGATTGGAATCCATCAATGGCACCCTATTGCCCCAAGATGACATTGAAGAACCCTGGCGTGAATTCGACTATCTTCATGAGTTAGCCTTTCTTTACCTCTCTACCTATATCCCCCAATATGTCCATCCCTTAAATTCTGAATTCTTGCTGAACTGAGCTATTTAACATCCTCCACCTGACCAGCCTCACTCTATCCGAGCCTTGTGTATACTGTTCACTGCTTGCCTCTTGTCCCTCCTTCCCCGTGTTTCATCTGGCTCATTCCTCATCCTAAAGCCCTCAACCTGAGCATCACCTCCTCCAAGATGGTTTTCTCCTCACCTCAAGACAGGAGCTGGCTACTTTATGAGCTGCTAAAGTAAAACTTGTCCAAATGACTGATCTTTTCATGGTTCTGATCATGTTTAACTGGAATCATCATCAGACAATTGGCCTTTTTTTTTTTTTGGTACCAGGAATTAAACCTAGGGGCATTTTACCTCTGAGCTACACCCCCAGCCCTTTTTAGTTTTTATTTTGAAACAGGGTCTTGCTAGGTTCCTGCAAGTCTCAATAAGTTGCTGAGCCTGTCCTCTAACCTACAATTCTCCTGTCTCGGCGTCCCATGTTCTGGGATTACAGGTGTCAACCACCACACCTGGCTGATAATTGGCCCTTCAGGTTTAGACTGTGATGATTTCTCAATTATATCTCTCCATACTTAGCAGGATGCCTGGAGTATTCAGCCCAAATATAAATATTTGTAGAACAAATAAGCACAAAAATGAATATTCAATATATATATCAATTCCATGTCCTGCTGCAGACCTTACATTAAGTTACATGGCTCTGTGATTATATTAATTATTTTAAGCTCTTCATTTATGAGCAGAAGCCCTTTCCTCCACCCCAGCACATGGCTTTGGACACAGCAAGAACTCAGTGAGTTTTAGATGATTGGTTGATTCGAAGAATCTCTTTGTGCATAATGAAATAATTGACCTCTTAGTCATGCAGAAGTTGAGATCATGTCCACCCTAGTTCTCTGTGTTGATGCTATTTGTGCCATGCTGGGACTCTTTATTACTGACATAGCAAAGTTCTTTTTATTTCTTTTTTTTTCAGTTTAATCAACTTTGACATAAATTACCTGAACATTTCTTATCTTGAACAAAAATTGGTTTAATATAGGAAGACTTTGGTCTACGATGGGATATGTTTTAAGAGATGCAAAAAGGCCCAGTTGTCTCTTTACTATTCCCATTAGACTCACTTACTGAAATTTTTGTTGTTGTTTGTGGTATTGGGAATGGAACTCAGGGGCATTCTTCCTCTGAGCTATACCCCCAGCCTTATTTATTTTTTGTTTTGAAATAGGGTCTCACTGAGTTGCTGAGGTCCTCACTAGGTTGCTGAGTCTGTCCTGGAACTCACGATCCTCCTGTTTCAGTCTCCTAAGTACTGGGATTACAGGCATGTGCCACCATGCTCAGCTCTGAAATGTCTTATCAGTATTTTACCACTTGAGCTTAGGGCTTGGATCCCAACAAAAATGTTGATAGTCTCTGCAGAGAGGTGACTTTGCTGCTAAGTCACCAAGACCTTGGTGCCTGACATATGCAATATCACCCAACCTCTCTTTAGAATTCTTAGGTGAATTTGTGTCTTGGTTAAAATATTTGGTCTCCTTGAAGGCTAAAGCAACCCAGTAGGTGACATTGTATCTGCAAATCCACAACCACACATCACCACCCAATAACGAACAGAGCCCAATGAAAGTGGAATTGGGGATGGGTAAGATTGGACAGAAGAAGGCTTCTGAGAATGGTTCTGAGTGTGGTGCTATGAAAACCCAAGAGCAACCAGATAGCAGCATGGGGCACTGATGTCTGGAGTAGAGTCAGCCATGCAGGGGGACAGAGGATGAAGAAAACGAAGGAAGGGGAGAAAGCAAAACAAAACAAATAACAATAAAAAATTCACCAATATGTTCTGAAAGTCTTTATGTTAAATGAATGATGAATGTTTTTTAGTAGTTTCTATCCCATATAATGTGTTTGTGTGTGTGTGTGCGCGCACATGCACAGACACTCTAATAGTAGAGGGAAGATCCGTATTTCCATGCTATAATAAGATTTTACAATGATGTAACCTCCACAGTTGACTAGCTTCTGGTTTTCAAACCAAGCCACCATTTAAAAATACCAAATTGTTATTGATTCTCCAATTCTTAACTGGCATACAAATTGAGAGATTTAAGGGTAGCTTAAGAAATGAGACAGTGAAGAAAAATATTTTCGACAACCAGTCCTTACTCTTTACTGCATAAGATTTAAATCCTACTAAAAATAAATAATGTACAAGATCATAAACCTCTGCCCAAATATATACTGTATGTGTGGTCTAAAGTAATGGGTCGGAGTGGGAGAGTAGAGGAACTGGTAGGATTTGAGGGTTACTTCTACTCCTAGTCCTTCACCTAGAGCCACATCAATTTTATCTGTTTTATTTGTGTGTTTCCATAAGATTTTGTTCCAACAAAGGATTTCCCCAACTAAAAAAATTTAAAAACCACTGCCCTAAGGGAAATTAGATAGCAGACGTAAAGAAATATAATATAGGTCAAATTTCATCACAACCAATACTATTATGACAAAAATCTCTATATAGCAAAGGATTTCTGAGCCGTAGGCAATAACCCATTTGTCTTAAGAAATATGCAACACAACAAAATAAAAGAATCTGGGCAATGTTTTTATTATAATGGCCTTTGACCTGTATTCCTTGCTTGGTGCAAGAATGAATCTGTACATTGGAATTCAGTGTTGCTAGCTTCCTCTAGGTAAAGCTACTCCCTTTTTCAATCTGCTTGATGTCTGACTAAGGTTTATAATGAAACAAAAGCCTGGAGTGGTTAAAAGAGGCATCTAGAAATGTGTTCCCCAAACCCTAAATAGTTACTATTCAACTATGATTCCAAGAATAAGAGGAACAGTGGTTATAAAAGTAATATCGAGTCCCCTTAAGGTAGCTGGTTGCTACCTAATGCTCATTCTCTTCTCTCTTCTTATCATACATATGATTTTTACTTGCAACATTGACATATGAAATGTAAATCAACATTCTCTAGCCTCCCTTGCTATTGTGTGCAGACAATGAAATAATAAAAAGTCATGTGAGTCTTCATTGAAGTCCATTACAAGGAACAGTCTTAGCAGAAAGGAGCCACCATGTTACCTTTTGTGGTCCAGAAGGCGACTGTAATGTTTAAAAACTCCCAGTGTCATCTGGGAAACTTAGTTGCCCTTGAGGATGGAAGCCATGCATTGTGAAGCAGAAAAACAGAAGAATCTTGAGTTCCTAAAGCCTTTGGAGAGCCACCAAACAGCCTTATGGCCTGTCTCTGAACCACTACTGCATGGAAGAATAAATACTTGTGTGATGTATTCACTGCGGTTGGGATTCTGTTACTAGCAGCCAAATATAATTGATGTATCTTCCTATTCAAACCAGTATATCCTTCTTTCTGCTACACTTTGAGATTATATTGCTTCTATATATCTATTCATTCAAAATATAATAAGCACCTTTATTACATCCCAGGGCCATTGCCAGCACTTGAGGTTTTAGCAATTGAGATAAATAAGACATACATCTTTTCTTCATGGAAATCTCCTTAATTCCAGTCATTCTAATAGGCAATGTGACTTTCTTAATGGAGCTTATGAGGCCATGCTAAAAATGTTTTAAAATTCTAAGAGAGCTTATCATGTACTAGTTTCATCTTGAAACAATTTAAAATTTTTCAACTTTATTGAGGTATAATTGATACAATAAACTGCATATTTTAGTGGTGTAGTTTGATAAGGTTTTAAGTATGCATACGCCCATGTAACCATCACCACAATCAAGACAGCAAATATATACGTCATTCCTAAAAGTTTCTGTGTCCTTACAAAGCTCTCCTTTCCACCCTTCCCACCTCCCATCCCACTCTTAGGCAGCCATTAATCTGCTCTATTTCCCTATAGATTAGTGTGTATATTTTAGTTTTATATAAATAAATGCACTAGTTTTTGACCAACAATTCTCATAGAAAAGCACAGGGCTACATACATGCATGTTTTCACTCAGTCTAGAGACCTAATCTGTTTCCCAGATTTCTAAAATGGCAAACCATTCTGCTCTTGTTTGTTTTTCCATAATTTATAGGATTTTATCTGTAGCAAGCTACATATAGATAAGGAATAAGGACTCCTTGATGTTCACCCTTTCATTATAGGCATGATCAAAGAGAAATGTTTTTGCTTTGCAAGGATGGATAGATGCCAAGGTGAAACTCAAACATATTACATGATTGCTAGAATAATCTGAAAAGGATCCTCATTTAATTCAAGATGCTGGCTTCTAGACCCTATATATGCTTTCTTAGGCATAAAGAGGGAATAGACATATACACACACAATATTTTAAGCATTTCACGTGTTGCAAGTATTTGGAGTTTTTATGTTATATTTTTCCTTAATGATTTCAACTAGTTTGAATTTAGTTTCAACTTATATATGCTATAAATATTGGCACTTAATAAAAGGTATAGATGTGAATAGAATTGCCAGATAAATATAGGATATCAAGATAATTTGAATTTCACATAAATAATAAATATTTTTAGTATAAACATGCCCCAAATATTGCATGAAACATATTTATGCTAAAAGAAACATGTTTTTTCTGAAAGTAAAATTTAACTGGGTGTTCTATATTTTTATTTGCTAAATCTGACAACTTTAAGAGGATGTGTGGCGGCATTGGGAGGTCATGATGAAGGCGGGAGATGTCGCGGGCATAGAGGAGGGGCAATGAGGCCTAGTGCTGCTGGGATTGGGATAAATGTTCTCTGTCAAACCTCTCGAATGGACCCACTTACAGATATAAAGTAAACACTTTCTAATTGTTGGGGCCTGAAAGTAAAAACTAGATTACAACCTGTGAGTAGGGTCACTTTATGTCAACTTTAAATGACTTTAGATGCCTGATAACTAGATCCAGGTGTTCTTCTAGGGAACTTTCTAGACTTGGGTAGCTCTAGCTCTGTGGTTTTCCAGCTGGGCATCTTTGAAATGCAAATCAATTATCTGGATTCAACAGATAAGAAGCCAAACACTTTGGAATAAAGAAGGGATACCATTTCCCAAGATATCCTTAGGAGAATCTTCTATCCCTTCTCCCTTCTTGGGGTAGGTGGGTGGAAGAAACATAACTAAAAGGCCTATAAAATAAAGTTCTGGACATTGAAAAACATCTAATTCCTAGAGGTTTCTAGCTCTGGATAACATGCACGGCATCAAGCTAGGAAACCCTATCTGAATGAATGGGATTCAAGCTCATAAAAGATCCCATCCAGCCCATGAGTGAAGCAGCTTAAAAAGCCTCCTTGTTGGCAGCCATGGAGCTTCATCTAGCATGACCCCACCCCCACTTCCAGCTTCCCGCAGGTCATTAGCCACTAATGACTGCCACTGATGACTAGGCTAGCCGAAGACAGTATGCTGGGGGTACAAAAGGGTGTTTAGGAGTCCCTGTTCTCAAATATATTTTCCTTCCTTCTCTTGGACCCCATTCTAAATTCCTCCAGTAGGGATGTTTAGGTATTTGGATTAGACTCCCGTTTTGCCAGCTATGCATCTGTTTTTCCCTCTCCTGAAGGAATCAAGTTCAGGTTAGAAATAGCTCATTGACTGTGTAAGAAGATAGGTCCCTGCAAACCAAATCAGGGCCAAAACCATTAAGCCATTAGGTTTTGTGTTCTGGTGTTTTATAGCACTCTTATTCACCAGCCCTGGTGGGAGGCTTTCCAAAGTGCCTCTGACCTCTCAGGGACAAGGTCATGTAGCACCTCAGCCCTGTGGTGTGAGCACACAAGGCTCTTTGTTCCTTCCATAGGCCGCACTGCTTGACCCTGTGGTCTGGGCTTATGTAGGAAACAAGTTTGACGGTGTGATTTGAGGGGTACTGGGAAATTCTCTCCCTCCTCCTTTTTCCCATACCACCCAGCTACTGCCTTAACCCAAATATCTCCCAGCTGGATAACAAAGTTATCTCAGACTATAAAGATTGAACAAGTGAAGCCCCAGCAATTTAGTGAGACTCTCAGCATTTTAGCGAAATCATGTTGCAAAACAAAACAAAACAAAAATTTAAAAAGGACTGGGGGTGTAACTTGGAGGTGGAATGCCCCTGGGTTCAATCCCCAGTACCACTAAAAAAAAAAAAAAAATACAAGTGAACTTGGTGCTGAAATTGTTGACCACATGGTGCAAACTGACTAAATGAAACTCCACAGGTTAAGACGATGGTGTTCATACCTCTTAAAGATGTTGGTGTTCCTTAGGGAATCACCAACTGCCATTTTTTTGGTTCTTTCACAATGTCTTACATTGAGAATGTCCTCAATAACTGTTTGTTTATTTGAGCATATGTATATATATATGAATATATATATATATATATATATATATATGAATATATATGTATTCCTATGCATACAATAAAGAGATATAGTTATGGAAAGGGAAGTGTGCACCACTTACTCTTCCTTGGATGTTGAGTTCCTTTTGATTTTAGCAAGAAAAGAATGATAAGAATAATGGTGGGAAGACTGATGCAGAATATTTATTCCTCATAGCTGAACCAAGTTTTATCACATACATATATATATGAAATATATATATGGCAATCTCTCACATAGTATGCTAGACACACAGGCACTAAGCTTAATGGAATGAGTACCAAGTGTGATATTTGGCCAATTTTGTCATAAATTATTTTCCAGTGAATTTCTAGCCCTAATTCTCCTAGTGTTCTTGGTATCTTTCAAGTTCCGCTTGGAGTTTTAAAGAAACCCCTCATTGTTTCAGTACCCTTATGAGCAAATTAATTTCAAACTGTTTTTGAAAAAATATTTTTATATTCCCTTTTTAAAAATATAGAATAAGTTCCAGCTTACTCAAAGCAAGACAACAGTGAAGGACTGGGAGAGGGCTAGACTAGGAACTGAGGTCTAGAGTGTAGTCTCTGCCCAGGGCTACTGATGTTTCTACTCATGGTGGCCATGCAATATATTCTTCAAACCAGACACTGAGTATGAAAGAGAGCCGTAAGGAGAATTAAGCAAGAGTGACAGGTGTGCACTAAACAAACCAGGATGCGAGCTCACCCTGTAAGTCTAGGCAAGTCTGTATCTCTCCCAGAAGCTTAGTTCCATTATCTGTGATATTGGGACTAAGAGAAGATGACCTGTGTGGTTCTTTCAACTCTAAAGCCTCTAGCTGGGCGCCAATCCGCATTTCTTACTTTTAACTTCACATCTATGTTTAAAATAGGGTGTCACACTTTGTTCATTCATATCTTCTTTCACATCTCTCTATTTAACCGCCATTTCTAGCCACACAATATCCTCTTGGAGACCAGTTTCAGAAAACTGAGTCTCTAGTTTGTCTCTAATTATGCATAAACTTTCAGCACTTTGTCAGAAAGGTAGTGATGAGCCAGGCACAGTGGTGTATGCCTGTAATCTCAGGAGAGGAGGCTGAGGCAGGAGGATCCCAAGTTAAGAGGCCAGCCTGGGTAACTCAGTGAGACTCTGTCTAAAAATAAAAATAAAGGGAAATGTAGTTATGAAAAGGGAAATGTGGACCACTTACTCTTCCTTGGATGTGGATTTCCTTTTGATTTTAGCAAGAAAAGAATGATAAGAATAATGGTAGGAAGACCGATGCAGAATATTTATTCCTCAGAGCTGAACCAAGTCCTATTTCCCACTTTCCACAGCTGCCTGTTTCCATCCATCAGATACCCTATAGCCCCAAGATATATTATACAACTTGACTTTGAAGTAGGCAGTAATTTACATGTGCTTCTTCTTCCCAATCAACAAGAATAAGAAGCTGTTACTTATATATGTGTTATTTCACTTGATTCTCACATCCATTCTGGGTAGATTCTTAATAGACAATTCAGAAAGGACAAGTGAATTACATGAAGAGAAACAGCCAGGGAGCGAGGGTCAGAACCAGAGCCCAGTCCAATTTTGTTATGCCACGATGTCTCTCAGGAAATCCTGTGATTAATAAATAAAAATAACTTGGTAGCTTTTCATATGTTTAAATACCAGAAGTTTGATAATACGATGGCATAAGCACTGTGGTCAATAATGAGTCCAGGTAAGAATTCTCATTCATTGTGTTTCTTTAATATGGCCATCCTTAATCCCCAGGTAAGGGGTAGTTACAGATTACTCTTCCTGGAAAAAAATGGCACAGGTTGTCCGAGTTTTAGAGTGAACACTTGTGGATTGTTCAATGACTTTGTACCCTGATTAAAACAACAGCAGTAAAACATTTCTCATCTAGTCACATGTAAATTGACAGGATGGGAGAGTATTCAGTGTTATAATTGTAGAGCTAAAAGGAATATTCACAAATGGGGTTTCAATTTTTGAAAATTTCAGCATCTCTTTATAAAGATTATAAACAACTCAAAGAATTTTACATGTTCATTATTAAAAAGAAATTTAATGGTACTAAAATCCCACTAGATAAAAAGTCATTAAACTATTTGGAAGTGTCCTCTTGTTTCATATTTTGACTACCAAGGCAAATGAGTTAACCACCCCTAGAAAGACTCGGATTGGATTTCAAAATGTAGGTGTTTTAAATAATCACTAAGTACTCTTGAATCTGTGTTAAATAGTGAAGTATTTATAAATATTTCTTTTCAATACACAAATTTTTAAGTTCATTCAGACAGGTGCAGGAATATATCATATGCCAACAAACTGTCAACTTTTGACAGAGTCAATAAATTGTGGCAATGTTTTTAGAAGAGCACAGGTCTTTGTATGACATAAAATGCAATGCCAAGGAAAATCACCTGCCCCATCTGCATTAACTCAGCTAAGAAAAAACAATATTAAAAAAGAATTCCCATCTTTCTACAGATGTCATTTGTCTTGCCAAGAAATTTAGTCTTGTAAACCATTATTATGCCCGACTTTGCCTTACAAGCCTCTGGACCTAGTAGGTGATCAAGGTATGGGAACCACAATCTAAATTTCGGTTCACCAAGCTGAGTTGAAAGACTAAAGTCAAGTAACCTTTGTCAAAGAACAATGAAGGCACAAAAGAGATTGAAGTCAGAGGAGGGAGTACGCCAATGTTTTCTTAAAGATGCACAGCTTAAAATAGGAATAAGTGTTGCTAAAACATTAAGTTTGTTACACTCTGAAAAGTAATCCCTCTTATAAGATGTGTTTGTTTTATACACTGATTGATTTTGATGTTGTTTTCTACTTTTCTCTGAACAACAAAGATCAGAAATAGATGTAACCAAAGATCATGGGTGAGTTTTATGTATATGAACAAGTTCATATTTATTGTACACTCAATAAAGGCGAAGCTCTCTGCCTGGAATCAGGGGATTTTTAACAACATAACACAACAACAGCAACAACAATAGCAGTATGACTCTTGCCTCCAAGTCTGTTCTGTAATTGGGAAAGATCAGATAGTTACACCTACCAAAATAATCAACAAATGTAATAATAATGTATAATAACCAACAATAACAGTAACAATCAAAAAATCAATTAAGAAAACAATTCCATTTGTAATAGCATGAAAAAACAAACTAAAATACTCAGGAGCAAAATAAGCCAACAAATTGAGAAATGTTTATATTACAAAACTGAAAACTACAAAACTGATGAAAAAAATTGAAGATGACACACATAAATGGGAC
Source organism: Glis glis (assembly GCA_004027185.1). Classification (NCBI taxonomy): domain Eukaryota; kingdom Metazoa; phylum Chordata; class Mammalia; order Rodentia; family Gliridae; genus Glis; species Glis glis. Next base: position 24,059 of record PVJS01007465.1, read on the forward strand.
AATATTCTATTTTTATGAATTGGAAGATAAATACTGTTAAAATTCCATACTACCTGCTACAGTGTGAATCTAGACCATCCCCCCAAATACCCATGTGTTAAAAGTTTGGTTCCCAGCTTGGCTATTGGGCGGTAATGAAAACCTTAAGAGGTGGTGTCTACTGGGGGGTACTAAGATCACTAAGATCATTGGGGATGTGCCTTGGAGAGGGATAGTGAGACTCCAGCCCCTTCCTCTTTCTCTTTTTCACTTCCTGGCCATGAGGTGAGCAGCTTTGCTCCACCACACATTCACTACAATGAGATACTACCTTGATACAGACCCAGAAGCAATGGAATCAACTGACTGTGGACAAAAACCTCCCAAACTATGAGACAAAATAAACCTTTTCTCTTTTTAAGTTGATTATCTCAGTTGTTTGTTATAGTGATAAAAGGCCGACTAAGATGCTACCCAATGCAATCTACAGATTAAATGAAATCCCTATAAAAATTACAATGTCATTTTGCATGGAAGTAGAAAAACCAATCCTAAAATTCTTGTGGAATCACAAAAGACTTTGTGTACCCAAAGCAATCTTGAGGAAGAAAAACAATAACAACAGCAATGAAAACAAAAATCAAAAATCTGGATGCATCACACTACCTGATTTCACAATGTACTATAAAAGTATCATAATTGAAATAGCGGTATTGTCATAAAAGTAGGCACAACCACCAATGGAATAGAACAGCAAGCCCAGAAATAAACTAATAAACTCATATTTATAGTCAATTGATTTTGACATTTTGAAAAAGGTGCCAAGAGCACACAAAGGAAAAAGGACAGTCTTTTTGATAAGTGATTTAGGAAAAACTGGATATCCACACAGAGAAGAAATTAGACCCTTAGCTCATCCTACATACAAAAGTCAACTCAAAATACACTAAAAGTTAAAAAGTAAGACCTAAAACTATAAAACTACTAGAAGAAAACAAAGAGGGAAAGCTCCATGACACTGGTTTGTGCAATGATTTTTTTTAATATGATCCCCAAAGCACAGGTAATAAAAGAAAAAATAGACAAATGAGTTGTGTCAAATTAAAAAGCTACTGTAAGGAAAAGAAAACAACAATAGTAAAAGAAAACACATGGATTGGGAGGAAATATTTTCACACTATGCATCTGATATGGGGCTAATAACCAAAATAGTTAAGGAACTCTAACAACTCAATAGCAAGGAAACAAATGGCCCAATTAAAAATGGGCAAAGGACATGAATATACATTTTTCAAAAGAAGACACATAAATGGTCAACAGATATATGGAAAATACTCAACATCACTAATTATCTGGGAAATTCAAATAAAAACCACAATGATATATCACTTCATAACTACTAAGATGGTTATTACCAAAAATACAAAAGATAGAAAGTGCTAGAAAAGATGTGGTGAAAAGGAACCCTTGTACTATTGGTGGGAATAAAACTTAGCACAACCATTATGGAAAACAGTATGGAAGTTCCTCAAAAGCTAAAAGTAGAATCGTCATGTGATTTAACAATGTCACTTTTGAGTCTATATCCAAAGGAACTGAAATCAGTAAGTCTGAAGAGATGTCTGCACCTCCATGTTCATTGCAGTACTATTCATAGTAGCCAAGATATGGAAGCCAACTACATGTCATCAACAGATAAATGGGCAAAGAAAATGTACTATTTAGTGTTAGAAATGAAGGAAATGCTTTCTTTGCAACAACATGGATGAACCTGGAGGGACACAATGCTATCAAATAAACTAGTCTCAAAAAGCAAAATAGTAGCCGGGCGTGGTGGCGCACGCTTGTAATCCCAGTACTTTGGGAGGCGGAGACTGGAGGATCCGGGTTCGCGGCCAGCCTCAGCTCTTGCTCTGTCTCTCTCTCTCTCTCTCTGTCTCTCTCTGTCTTTAGTGAGGCCCTCCGCAACCTCGTGAGACCCGGTTTCAAAATAAAGCATAAAAAATAGGGCTGGGGGCGTAGCGCGGAGGTAGAACGCCTCTGCGTTCAATCCCCGGTACCGCAAAAAAAAAAAAAAAAAAAAAAAAAAAAAAAAAAAAAAAAAAAAAAGCAAAATAGTGAGTGTTCTCATTTATATGTGGAATCTAAAAGAGTCAAACTCATAGAAGTAGAAAGTAGAATGGTGATTACCAGAGACTAGGTGATGAAATGGGGAAAGGGGAAATTTGGGTCAAAGGGTAAAAAGTTTTAGTTAGAATAAGTTTTAATGATTTATTGAACAGTATGGTGACTATTGTTAAAAATAATGTATATTTTACAGTTGTTAAAAGTAGATTTTAAGTGTTCTCACCAAAAAATTATAATTATGTGAGATAAAAAATATGTTAATCAGCTTGCTTTAATCATGCCACAAAGTATACATATATAAAAACATCACATTGTATATTAAAAATCAGTGAATAAGCTGGACATGGTGGCAGATGCCTGTAATCCCAGTACTTGGGAGGTTGAGACAGGATCACAGGTTCACAGCTGACCTCAGTAACTTTGCAAGGACATCCACAACTTAGTGAGACCCTGTTTCAAAATAAAAAAAGTAAAATAGGTCTGGGAGTGTATCTCAGAGGTAGAATTTCCTTGGATTCAATCTCCAGTATCACATACACCACACACACACACACAAAAAAAAAACAGTGAATATTTTTTAGCAGAAATGTGTACATATATTATAGTGTAGTCTAATTATATTAGTATAATATGTATATGTTTTATATATTTAATCTGGATATGAAGTTCAAACTGGTTTTAAGAATACAAAATTTAGAGTTGAGAGTACAAAGTATGGGTTTATACTAAGAGTCCAACTTTGAGGTTATAATTCAAAGAATAAATATTACAGAACCCCAGGATATCTGAAATACAATGACAGGCGCTATGGGACATAAAGAACTAAGAACTAATCACTTGTCTTTGAGAATTAGAAGAAAAAATCTCTGGATATTTTAGTAAATCGTGTATAATGAAAAAAATATATTTTTTTCATTCTGTGGAACAAGAGAGGAAAAGCTTTAAGAATTAAATAGGTTAAAGTGAAAAGGCAGCACAGTGAAAGGAATGGGCGATAGCGGCAATAAGGACAATATCAGGAAATTTAAAAATATTATGGGAAGATAAAAAGACATTTTGGAGACAAAAAGGTAGGACTAAAGGTAAGAAGAGAAGATGAAAGCTATGATATGTAGGACAAATTTAGGAATTTATTTTTATGATAAATCTATTATATAGAATAAAACTTCCATAATAATTTTGATTGGAAATTCCAGATTATATTAACAGAATCTAAAACCCAAATGTGGGGGACTACTAGAAAGAAAGAAAAGGCTGATAAATTTTCCCTCTTATAGAGAGGGAGATTTCAAATCTATTATTCACTTCAAAATTAAAATATATTAAAGAATGATTTTTAAAAATTGGAAGATAATAGTTCAAATATAATAAAATATATTATTTTAATGCATTAGAAAAGAATATAGCAAAGACAGCATTCTAAACTTACTGTTCAGATATGCATTCTAAACTTTAGAAGACAGCAAAACAATAAAAGCACTACTAACAAAATAATTGAAAGTAGCAGAAGGTCAAATATATCTGTCATAACAATAAACAAAAAGAGTTAAATATTCTACTTCTAAAACACTCAGGTTGAGCTAAAAGATCCAACTACTTAAACTAACAAATATCTAAATGAAAACAACATAAATAAGTTAATAACAAAAAGCTGAACAAATACAAGTGGTATAAATTTTAAAAATGAAAAGTCTTCAACTTTAATGTGAAAAATGAAGCCAAAATATTAAAGTGAAAACACAAGAAGAAAGCTAATTCATGCTGATATAAGGTGCAATTTGCTGATATACACAGCTTTCACTATGTACATCAGCAATGTTATTATAGCAAAACATAATATAGAACCAGTGTGTAAGATATTCAACAATAAAAATTTAGAAGTCAATGAAGTAGGAGAACTAAGGCAATGCTTTTGATGAATCAAGTAGCAAAATTTAAACAAATCTAAGAAAAATAATAAATAGCTTAGATTGCTGTAAAAATATCAGAGATTAGGTGGTTTAAACAATCAAAATTGATTCTTCACCATTCTGAAGACTGGAAGTTCAAAACCAGGGTGCCAGCGTGTTGGGTCCTGGTGAGGGCTCTCTTCCTGGTTATAGATGGCCAGCTTCTAATTGTGTCTTCACATGGTGAAATGAGAACAAGCCAGCTCTGGGTTCTCATATATGAGCACTAATCTCATTTATAAGGGATCCATTACTGGTTTTGAAAAATATAGCTAGATAATAATAGCAAAGTAATTCCTTAAATGGTAAATACATCCGTCACAATACATGCAATACTTAAAATTATAATTAATGTGAATACTAGAATTGTTTGTATTGACTTTGGAAACAAAATAAGCCTGGTTCTCAGTAATTGCTTATGTCTATCCTTCTGAAGGTTCTAGTGTAAGAATATATGGAGCAAACAGGAGCATAAATACCAAAAAATTTTGAAGTGTGGAACAACTAATAACTTTCCCATATGTTTGACAAGGATGAATTACTCAATACATGAATTGGTACAATATCCTAATATTTGGAAAAAATTAATTTGACAATATAATCCATGTACAGAAGAAATAAATGAAATTTTAAATTAAAATCAAATAAGCATAAAGCCACTAAAAATAATTGTAGGTTAAGAAATATATAATTTCATTGCAGTAAACAATACTGACAACTCAAATCCATAGTGAAGACCTTAAAAAGAAAATAAAGTTAAGGATAAACAAAAATCTCTAGCAATCAAATTTTATCAGAGATTATATATCCTTCATGTATATAAAGTTGTTGAAAATTATAAATAGAAGACAAATATATCAATCCATAAAATGGACAAATGTCATGTGTGAAATAGTCAAAATAAAAAACAAAAAGAGCTGAGATTTGTTGCCTATAAAATTAATGAATGAAGCACTGTTTTTATAACACAAGTCAATAAAAATGGCAATATCTATATCTAGAGTTTTTTTTAAAAAAAATGAGCACTGCTTATAACCAGAGTAAATTGGAAGAATAATTTTGGAAGATTTTGCAATATGTATTAGAAGCTTCCAAATTTGAATGATCCAAAAATATACCAATTCTGGAAATCTACTCTCAAGAAATCATTGCTGATACTTACAGGCATTTTTATACAAATCATGTAATGCAGCATCTAATATAAAAATTAGAAGCCATATAAATATCCAATATTATTAGATTGATTAGAAAATATTGTACAGCCCAAAAAATGAAGTGAGAAAAAAGTTCTAAATATATATTTTTATAAAAACAGGGTTTATAGAAGAGATAAAAAACTATGAACTTAATTTTTTAAAATACATATGTATAGCATTTATTAAAGAGAATTACCAATACAGATAACAATATGAGGAAAGTAAATATTTTTGAATGATTGATTTGTTGGTTGGATTTAATTTTTTAACATTTTATATTTTCTATGTTGAATACAATAGTCATAAATTATTTTTAAATTAAGAAATATGGGGGATAATTGTGAATAACTGATTAGAAGTATTTGAAAATTCCACACAAATTAGAAAAAACTTCAAAGATCTAGAAACAAAGAAATGTTCAGAAAGTGAAAAACTGAAGAACTTTGATATATTACCTGGTTTAGTCACTAAATAAAATGTTAACTATATAAAAAATAATGTGTACATGCACAATGAACATCCAATCACTCCTCCACATTTTTATCTGGAAACATGACAAAGAAATTCTAAAATTCACTTAAAATAATACATTGAAAAGACTAGAAAGTACTTTTAAAAGGAATAATACAGTAATATTTATTTAACAGAACTTTGAAAGTGGTAATATGCTAATAAATATAATTAAATATAGGTAAAGAAAAACTTACATGTTTGACTCTAAATTATGTGACAATTTCTTGAAATAAAAATATGTCATAAAAATTAAAAGGCCAAGTTTGAACTGGAAAAAATATCCTAAGTAAATATTAAAAATATGTATGGCAATAGGTTAATACCTATAAGATGTGAAGATATCTTACAAGTCAATAATAATTCAAGTATTCAATAGAAAATCAACTCAGAATATATACTAATGAGACACTAAAAATGACCTAAATCAACAAAAATAGGTAATTGGTTAAATTATGATGATATGAATACCATGAAATATTATAATTCATAACCATGTTGTAGAAGAAAATATGTGAGAACATAAATAGTACTGTTTTGTGAAAACAATAGGTTGCCTAACATTTTGTAAAATTAAACATAATTTTTGTAAAAATAATATGCATTCTTTTAGAAGACTCGAGCATATACACAAAATATTAAAAGACATTTTTTTCTCTGAGCAATAGAAATTTGGGTGATAATATTTTAATCTTTGTGCTTTTCCATACTGTCCAATTTTGTTTACATAAAATAGAAAAAAAGTACAAATTATATTGATATGTGACATAATTTTTAAACAATAACCCTGATCAATAGAAGTAAATTGCCTCTGTAATTCTTCAACTGGAGAAGGAAATATGCATATGCTAATCCTGATATACTGTTTGGAAAAAGAAAGAAAGTCATGCCAGCCTAGGCTCCAAGAATAGGACAGACCAATTTACTTATCTCAGAATTGTATGGGATCTTACTAAGAAGGGTGAGAATGACAATAAGTTTTCAAACTTAATTACAGCTGGTGCCACCCTATGACAGGAATGAGGAAAATAGGTTAACAGCTACCCAGAGATAGATCTTGTGCATGTATGTATCTGTTTGGAATATAAGTAGCTGAAACATAATGCAGACTGTAACTTACGAAGCTGAGTATCTGGAACTGGTGTGAGTCAGTAAGAGTTAACCTAAAGCACAGAAATGAAACATGACCACTAATGCTTTGAAAGCATTTAACTCTGGATCCAATGCCGTCTATCAGCAAGTATACCTATGCTAGACCTCATTTTCTGTTGGCCTGAGAGGTAGAAAAATACTCTTATGTATTGGCAGTGTTTGGAAGGCGGTAAATACAAAAAAAAACAGGAAATAATTTAATGTGGTTCAAAAGAATACTCCTGAAATGTCTCTAAAAATAAATCCTTTCTGACTCTTCATTATGTGGCACAAATGAGAGGCCCCAAAATTATGGTTTGACACCCATTTTACATTCAAGGTCAGACAGGCAACAATCAAGCGATGATATTTTATTCTCCTGCACATATGAAATTCTGTTTGAAGTCATCAAATTGAATTTATAGATGTGCTAAACTACCCAATGAGAAGAAGATGGGGGATAAGTAGGGTAAGTTCTCTACTTGGTTTCCTAATGCAAGTAAATTACTAGTCAGGCATAATTTCACTTGGTACAGAGGACAGAAGTTAATTATTTTTGCCCCAAAATACAGGCCTAAATCTTTAAGAACAACAAATTTGAAGACCTTGGCAGTGATCTTTCAGGAAAATTTCTGAATAGGATACATTCACATAAAGCCTTTTTCCCCTTTGCCAACATCTCTGTAACGACTAAGGAACTGGGTAGAAAGAACACAAAATATCTGAGTAGAAGCTGAACCAGAGTTGAATATTTATTCGCTGCAATTGAATTCTGAAGAGATGTTCTTGTAGCATTTAGGGCTTGGTTGAATCCCACAAAACCCAGTGAGGTTTAGAGCTAAAATAGATGACTCTATCCTTAGTTCACCTCCCAATATCAGACTCCTGTGGGTGTAAGGAAAACTCATGATGTCAAAGTGGAATGTAACATCTTCTTTGTGGTTGAAATCATGTTGTATTTTTAGTTAGAGGTTTTCTTCTTAATATCCTAGAGGTGTATGTTTATGTATTCTAAAACATTCCTCTCTGGAGATAGGGAAGAGGCTCTGAACAGGGGAAGGACAAAGGCATGGCAGGCCAAAGAAAATGTTTTGTTAATCCTTAATAGCAAAACAACAGAGCAAAGATTTCAGCACACTCCATATAATTAATAGAGTAGAACTAAGCATAGTACACACACTTTCAAGAGATCACAAAAGGCGTCGTGGAAATAAGCAACACAATAGTTAATCATTTCAGAGAAATCATGCAGAAAGTGCAGCATGTACCACGTTCAAGGTAATGATCAAACCTCTTCAACTTCATCCCATCTGGTCTTTGCAAAAGCTCAAATGGCAGCAGGTCGTTCTCAACCATCTTCCACCTACAGGGACTCAAGCTGTGTAACTTGAGTGCTGATTGCTTCAGCAATGAAGACTATGCACATCAACAGCAGCAACAACAAAATACTTTTGCACACTGTCTAGGTCAACATTCTCACTGCTATAATCCAAAGCAACTGACCACACACCTTAGAGGAAGGAAGATGTATTTGCTCACAGTTTTTTGGATATTTTGTGTTCAGTCCATTTGAGGTCAGGATCTGTGGATCTCAGGGCACGGTGGTGGGAAGCAGAGACAGGTAAAGAACACAAAGGCTCTACTTCTTATATCACAGAGGCAGAAAGCAAGAGAGAGAGAACAAGCAAGCAAGGGAATTCAAAGACAAAAGCACAATCCCTAAGGCCACACCCCCCAGCCATACCCCTCTGGCCTAGGTTACCACCCAGTAAATCCATTACAATGGATTTATCTACTGATAAAATTACAGCCCTCCTGACTCAGTTATATCAACTCTGAATATTAATAAATGAGCTCTTGAGGGAGCATTCTATATCCAACCATAACACATACCTAAAAGACTCAAAAATATTTGAAAGCTTAAGAATGGAAGGAAAAAGAGGGACAGACTGTCGACTGGAATTTTCAAGGATAATAGAGCAAGGTGATGGTTTTTGGGGTCACACTAAGAACACACACAAACATACCGCATGTACAAGGAAAGTGATCCAAACTCAAATAAGAACCATGTTGTGCAGAGCAGCACTCTCAAGAGCAAAACATAGTCTCTTGGAATAAGTGGGGTAAGAACAAATGCATTTTAGCCACATTAAGTATTTATGTGTTTAAAAAACAGACTTTTCAAGCTAAATTATTGGTAAATCAACTATTCAATTTTAAGAGGGAATTTAAGTCTCTTTCATGATTCCTGAAATTTGTGTTGCTATCCAGTGTTGTCCAAATTCATAGGATTGAGCTGCTATGATTTTAATTAAACTTGCAAAATGGCATATTAAAACCAGATCTAACCAAAGATACAATGAAGCAAGAGGGCAAGGCTTGAAACAATATTAACCACTCGTGTTTTGTGGTTTCTCTTCAAATACCAAAGGAGATTGAATTGGAGTGAGGGAATATTGGCTAATAAATTTCCAGAGGAAAAAAGAAACTACCTCTGTTTTTGATATTTAAGTATGAGGAGGAAGGAAGGGTCTTAGTTAAGTATTGTTTGTAATGTTTCTCTAAGGTCAATTCAGTGTAACGAATTTGGTGACACCCCAGGGAATTCTGTAGCAAAGTAAGATTTTCCTCCTAGAACATTTTATGTATTGACTATACACTTAGAGTGGAATTTTCTAAAAATATGCATAGGACATTTCAGAAGAAAATGCTGACAGATTCTTAACTCTTGGAAGGCCACAGAGATACCACCGTCTACTTCGAAATATAGCATACAAGCATTGCTAAACAAAAGGTTAATATGCCAATTTTACTTCCCTTTTCCTACAGCTCTAATTTAAACAAGTTGAGCACATAAGTGATGCTGTATGCATAAGGTTTTGCATTAAGTTTGCGATGTCAGGCTTGTTTATAAAAATCATATTTTTAACTGCTTGCCCCCGGGGCTCTGTTCCCGGCAGTTACAAGCTCCAGCCATTGCTGTCTTGATTTTAAAGAGAAATCTCTCATTTCCATGAACTTTCAGTGGTGCCATTTCAGACCTGGGAACAAAATGCTCGGTTTAGACTTTCTGTGGTCTTACAAACTTACAATTAAGTTTATTTACTTAGCACAGAAAGCATACTCCTGTTTGCCATGACTAGCGGGTGGCCCCTGTCAGCTCTTGGAAGACCTACACCTTGTATTATTTCTCTCGAAGCATTACTTGAGTGAGCAATTTGTTTAAATTCATTCTCATTCATTCTCTCTCTCTCTCTCTATTTCTCTCTCTCTCTCTCTCTCTCTCTCTCTCAGCCTGGCCACCACGGTTGGGAAGAAATTTCTCCATAATGCCTTGGAGGACATTTACCACACTTTGATCCCTATTTGGAACTTTTTACTCCATTCATAAACCTAGTGGTCGCACAGTAGTTAATAAGGGGCAGAAATCTTTATAGTCTTTTCTGCCTTGGTTGAAATCCTGGCTTCTATAATTTATGTCCAGTCATAACAATGCTCATAAGCAGTTGGGGAACAGAAGACCTCCCAGTCACAGCTTCACTGCCACCCCAAGGTAAATGCAAAGACTTTACTCAATATTTATGAGAAATAATCAAAAGTATTTGCTTTGCAGTCCATCCTCATGTAACAATGCTATCTTCATTTTTGCTTTGGTCATACCTTGACAAGAACTTTAACTTGACATTTTTCTTCCTCCATTCCTTGTTTCCCTTTTAGCGGAAGAGCATTGGAACATAAAGTATATGCGATCATTATGAGGTTCTAGAAATATACTGTAGCTGGGCTTTTCAGATAAGATGTTCATTAAGAGGTTAGCCTTTTATGGTATGAAAACTATGTGGATTTCTATACTTGAAACATCGACGTGGGTCAGAGCCCAACGGTCACGACTCTCACAGCTAATTACTCATGCTCCATCCAGGAAGCACCATTGTTTGCAACACGGCGCGGGCTTATATAAACTTGGTCCTTTGATAGCAAAGAAATTTTCCGGGGTAAATGTATGTGTTCAGTGCAACTCTGCAGGGCAAGCTTTCAACCTGGACTTACCAGGGAAATGGGCAGAATGGGGACCTTTCACTATACTGCTGTATAAAACTTCTCCACCACCTTCCTTCAGCTGTCTCTCTTCTGAAGCTCATTCAGAAAGCTCTAGAATGTTCCCCAAGATACTATTATATACAGGGCAATCCCCAGGCAAAGTGAAATGTCATTTTTATGTGGCAGTTTCCCAGCCACTGGGACTGAGCAAAGAGTCACATTTGGAAGTGATAACACTGAATGAAACACCATAACATCGACTAGTCACTGCCTGCGATTATTCATTTCACAACAGTGTAGCGCGCATCCTCCGAGCCACACCATGGATTCACAGCAGTGGAGAGACACACAGGAGTTTGTCTAAGTCCATCAGTGCCTCCTAGAAGACCCAACCCTAAGTGTAGACAGTTGTCTGTCATTTCTTTATAGACATCACCATCAACATTATCACCACCATCACCATCTTCAAACTCAGCATAAAAGACTATTCATGCAATGCCCGATTGTCAGTAGATCTGTGATAGCCTTCTTAATTAAAACGTAAATAAATAAATGAGCTACATGAGATTTAACACCTGCATATTTGTTCATCCCAGACTAAGACACTGTAGTGAGTATTGGTGGGGTTTGTTGTTGTTGTTTGTGGTACTGGGGATTGAGTCCAGACTAGTCTCACCTCAAGTCCAATCTGCCTAGATGGTTTTCTAATCCTCTCAACTCCATCCTGTAGGAAGAGGCCCTAAAGCATTTTAGCACCTGTGAGAGTCTCTCTTCTTCATTTCTGCCTGTCCCTTGTAATTAGAATGCTCTCTCCCTTCCTTTCTTTTCCCCTCATCTCTTCACCCTGTCTCTTTTGTCTCTTCCCCTTCTTTCTTTCATCTCTTTAATTCTCTTTTTCTTAACCTAGACATCCCAACTTGTTTAACCCCAAAGATTGCTTCGAGGAAAACTGACTTTCTCAGTCCAAACCCCACATTCTTTCCAGCTCACTTTCAGGATGACGCTGATGAAACTTTTGTACGTCTTTCTCTTCTTGAGTTTCCCACATGGCACTGAATTCGTCTTCTGTTCTCTTTTGCAACATTACAAAGGAAGCACAGGGCAAGATGGATGTCTTGGCAGCATCCCTTAGAGCTGAAGGACGAAATCAGCTAAAGACCAGCTCCTGCCAGCTGTTCTCTCTGCTGACCCCATTCACCTTGAAATCAGGGAATCGGAAGAAGCAAGATGGGGAAAAAATCACAGACATGGCAGTGTTACAACATACTGGGAGAGAGAGTGTGTGTGTGTAGTGGGAGTGGAGGTAATTTTGTGCCAAGAGGAGAACACCATGCAGTGAATGAAGAGTTATGATGGCGATATGATAAAGTGGGCCTCATCATTATGATTAAAATTGGAAGAAAATATTCCACTCTGAAGAATTATACTGGAGGCTGGCTAATTCTATCTTCCTAGTGTAAGTTGCCTCATTTTTCTGGGTTATAACTTCAGATAGGTGGGCATGCAATTAAGATTTTCCTGGAATCACCCCACTTAACCAATGACATTGGGGAGCCATATTTCCCCATCTTAACAGCTAGTTCAGAGCTCAAGCGGCAGTCCACTAGCAGCCAACGTGAGGAGAGGCTGAGTGGCAGTTCTAATTGACCATTTTTACCCAGGTTCCTCTTAAGAACGTACAATACGAGCTGTCACAGCTTTCTGCCAATCACAGGAAATCTGACCTAGAGAGAGCACCATCTCAGAGCGAGGGCTGTTTATATACCCAATACATTCCATTTCCATTGCATTACCTTACATTTAGGCCGCTGCAGAGAAGAGCATGCCTAATCATATCACAAAATCTTGAATTTAGTAGATTATAGATGATGGCTTCAAGTCTAAATATGTCCTCTGGCTGCCCAAACAAGAGGCCATTTGGCATTTGACACCATTGAATCTTTAAAGTTCTGAGTTTGTTCTTTGGGGATACTTAGGAGCTTTTGCAGAGTAGCATCTTATCTAACACTTAGGAGGAGTGCTGTTTTATGGCACCGAGGAAAGAAAGCAACAAATTCATGTCCTGATGCACAATGAAGAGAACGACTAGAGAAACTGTTTTACTGCTGCACAAGGGGTTAAGGCAATGTAAAAAATTTATGCAGACAAGTTACATGCCATACTTGCCTGTTTTTCCTCCTTTTCTAGTCAATGAGAGCTTTTCACTCTGACACAATCTCAACCACACACATGTCATAAGCAATGGGGACTGAGAAGAGAGAGAAGCCCACAAAGGCAAACTAACTAGACAGACAGCAGCTCATCAGTGCCACATGCTCGCGCTCAGCTCCTGTGGAATGGTCTTGCGGTAATAAGGCCAGACACATGGATTTTTAAATTCCTCTACAAGTGGTTAGTTAGCAAGGTGGCCACACACCCCTAGATGCACTGACAGGGAAACTACATGAGAAAACATGGTGTTTCTGTTAGCAGCTACCATCGTCACTCCGTCAGGGGACACAGCTGGTGCCTTCTCTCCTAAAGTTAGCAGGGGACTATGGGAAAGATGACAGGGCTTCAGAGTCCCCATCCAAATCAGCAAGAGGAAAAGGAGGTCATCACCAAAGAAGTGTCGGTCCAAATTCTCCACCCATGCGTGGGCACTCACAGGTGTGCTTCCATTCTTTTAAGCTTACATGACTTAGCTTGCTTCTAAGTGGTGGTTAGTTCTGCAAAAAGGGGGGCCATAAAAGCTTGTATTATTGTTCACAAATATTCCTGGCCCCTCCTTGGAGGAGAATTACATTTCTCTCCCCTGTTGATGGAGCTTGGTCACGTGACCTGCTACAGTTGGTATAATGTGTGAGAAGTGGTTGGTGTCACTGCTAAGCAGAAGCTTTAAGAGCCAATATATAGTTACTAAGCTCTGCTTTTCCTTCTACTCAGTGACCAGCAATGTTCCAAATAGAAATTGCTCTGTCAGCCTGGGTCTTAGAATGAAGGCAACAAGTAGCAATACTAAAATAGACCCACGATGGATATGAATCAGAAATAACCTTTGCTGTTAAGGCACTGAAATTTAGGAGTTATTTGTTACTGCATCACAACTTAGCATACTATAACTAGTGCAGTCACTTTAAGAAAGCTAATGGACCATATAATATAACACAAACCTAAGAATGGATGCCATCCTTGCTTGAGAAGTTCAAGTGCTGTCTTCCTCTTGTCATGCTCTCTTTTTCACCTCCAGCCCATTTGTGTTTGGATTGGTTCTGTCTCTTGTTTATTAGTAGTCTGGTCCTCCTGAAGTATGATAGCAGATAGGGATATCTCTAGAACACAGAAGTAGACATGTATTAGGCAGATGATGTTATGGTTAATTCATTGGGAAGAGACAATCATGGACCTGACTGTTACAGAGCACATCCTCTTTCAAAATCAGTTTATTGCCTCTGCAATGTACAGATTTATCTGACATTATGTAAATACATATACATGCAAATTTTAGAAGGACTTGGCCAAAGAGCCATAGGGCAAGCAGGACCTGTGATAATATAATATAATATAATATAATCCTGTTAGTAAAAAAAAAGTGTCCAAACTTAAAGTAGATGGAATTCATGGAATTCATTGGCATCCATGTGTTCTGATAGTCAAGGTAAATGCCAAATTACTAGGCATAAAAGCCACTTCACAGAAGGTTATGTTAATTTTGTTGAACCCAATTATAGTGCTGATTACCTTCTATGAGCACAAAATCATGTTTTTTTGTGCAGAAAACAGTTTGAAGCTCAACCATGTTCCTTGTTTATTAGTGAAAAGTAATACCCACCTATATCTCATCCCAAACTGATGAGATCTCATCTGACTCTTTTCCTTCTGACTATAAGAGCTAAGTACCTCAACAAACAGAATCTCTAGATCTGAGTGCATGAGAGTTCCTCCAGCAAACCAATTACACTGTTAATTATAAAAGAGGAGCAGTGACAAAGAAGCTTTAAGGTTTGGCATCGTCGTTAGCAAACAACATCAGAACCTCGGAGTGTCAGATTTGAATGAGAGAAAGCACCTGAGATCCTGAGGTCCAGAAAGGTTTAGAAATTCACAAGTAGTAGTGAGTCAGGGATCATGGTGTTGATATCCTCACTGGAGTTAGTCCTATCCTTATAACTCTCTGCTGAGGATGAGCTAGACCTACTTGGCTGATAGAAATTCATTTCTTTTTTTAATGTGCTTTTATTGGTGCATTATAGTCTCACATCACAATGAAAATCAAGTTGACAGTAACATACATGCACACAGCACTTGGTGCACCCCCCATTCTCCCCTCCCCCCAATACAGAGTACTGAGATTGACGTTGGTATATTCTCATATGTACACATGGTCGATGGTAGTAATTCCATTAATGAACTTCATTCTTCCCCTTCCCCTTCTTTTGGACCACTTCTCTGGCTCCACTGAGACTTCTCCACCATTGTCTGGAGTCCCTTTTTGTATCCCCACTACTCTCTAGCTTGCGCATATTAGAGAAAACATGTGGCCCTTCTCTTTCTGTGACTGGTTGATCTCACTTAACATAATGTTCTCCAGGTCTTTCCATTTTCTTATAAATTATATAATTTTGCTCTCCTTTATTGCTGAGTAGAATCCATTGTGTGTATTTCCCATAATTTTGTGATCCACTCATCTATTGATGGACACCTAGGTTGGTTCCCTAATTTGGCTATTGTGAATTGTGCTGCTATGAACATGGGTATGCATAAATTGCTGTAGTTTTCTGGTTTCAATCCCTTTGGAATGATACCCAGTAGTGGTATAGCCGTATCATATGGTGGGTCCATTCCCAGTTTTCTGAGGAATCTCCACACTGATCTCCATAGTGGTTGAACTAGTTTGCACTCCCACCAATGGTGCAGAGTTCCTACTTCCCCACATCCTCGCCAACATTTATTGTTGTTTGACTTCTTAATGATTGCCACTCTGATTGGGGTTAAATGAAATCTCAGAGTAGTTTTGATTTGCATCTCCCTGATTGCTAATGATGTTGAACATTTTTTCATGTATCTATTGGCCTTTTGTATCTCTTCTTTCGTGAAGTATCTATTCAATTCAGTCACCCATTTCTTGATAGGGTTATTTGTTTTTTTAGTGTAAAGTCTTTTAAGTTCTTTGTATATCCTAAATATTAGTCCTCTGTCAGAAGGATAGCTAGCAAAGATCTCCCATTCCGTTGGCTTTCTCTTTAGACTCTTGATGGTTTCCTTTGAAAAGTGCAGAAACTTTTTAGTTTAATGCTATCCCACTTATTAATTCTTGTTTTAGTTTCCTGGGCTTTGGAGGTCTTATTGAGGAAGTTTCTGCCTGTGCCTATATGTTGGAGTGTTGAACCTATGCCCTGTTCTAGTAATTTCACAGTATCTGTTCTAACTTCCAGGTCTTTGATCCATCTCGAGTGACTCTCGTGCAGGGTGAAAGGTAAGGATTTAGTTCCATTTTTCTACAGATGGATAACCAGTTTTCCCAACACCATTTGTTGAAAAGACTGTCTTTTCTCCAATGTATGTGTCTGGCACCTTTGTCAAAAATTAATTGGCTATAAGTGTGTGGATTTGTTTCTGTATCTTCTATTCTGTTCCATTGGTCTCTGTGTCTGTTTTTGTGCTAATACCATGCTGATTTTAATACTAGAACTCTAGTATAATTTTAAGTCATAGATTGTGATGCCTCTTGCATAGTTCTTATTGCTGAGAATTGCTTTGGCTATTCTGGGTCTTTTGTTTCTCCATATGAAATTAATGACTTATTTTTCTAGGTCTGTGAAAAAATGATAGTAGTATTTGGTAGGGGTTGTATTGACTCTGTAGATCACTTTTGGCAAAATGGCCATTTTGATGATATTTATTCTGCCTATCCAAGAGCAGGGGAGATCTTTCCATCTTCTAAGATCTTCAAATTCTTTCTTCAGTGTTTCATAATTTTCATTGTAGAGGTCTTTTACCTCTTTGGTTAGGTTTATGCCTAGGTATTTGATTGGTTTTGAAGTTATTGTAAATGGAATTATTTTCTGGATTTCTTTCTCAGTGGATTCATGGTTGGCATATATGACAGCTACTGATTTTTTTTAGATTGATTTTGCATCCCGCTACTTTGCTGAATTGTTAATCAGCTCTAGCAGACTTTTGGTTAGAAATTCATTTCTTAAAGAACATAGTTTGAAGCTGGGCATGGTGGTGCATGCTTGTAATCCCAGTACTTGGGAGGCTGAGACAGGAGGATCTCAGTTTTGTGGCCAGTCTCAGCTACTTAGTGAGGCCCTCTGCAACTTAGTGAGACCCTGTTTCAAAATAAAGAATAAAAAATAGGGCTGGGGGTGCAGCTCGGTGGTAGAATGCCCCTGGGTTCAATACCCAGTACTGAAAGAAAAATAGTTTGAGGGAACCAGGAAGATTGCAATAATAAAGACCAATAATCTACCCAAAATAGGTGTTTAGAAAAACCCCAACAATCTGTTAGCCTTTGCTAGGATGCCCCCAGGGATCAAAAGCTAATGTTCTCTAAAATGTGTGTTCAGCTATAGAAACTTGCTGGACAGTAATCATGTTTTCCTTGGGATGAACAAATACTGTCTTTATGGGCATTTCCATAAACTGGTTGTAGTTCTCCTCTGTTCTATATGATTGACCTAGTCCACTGGTTTTCAAACAAAGGGAGGGATTACTTTGGCCCCCAGGAGACATTTGGCAAAGTCTGGAGACATTTATGGTTATTACAACTACCAAAAATGTGATTGAAATGTAAAGCATAGAAACCAGGGATACTGTTAAAAAATCATAAAATGCACAGGACAAGCCTCCACGATAAAGGATTATCAAGCTCACCATGTTAGTGTCACTGAGACTAGGAAACTGATCATTTCTGTCTCGATCAACATTCTCACCGCTGTAATCCAAAACAACTGACCACACAACATAGAGGAAGAAAAATTTATTTGCTCACAGTTTTTAGAAGCTCCGGAGTCCAGCGTATGTGAGGCCTGGTCCAGGGACCTCAGGGCATGGCGGTGGGAAGCAGTGAAAGGTAGAGAGTGAGGGCTCTGCTCTCACATCATGGAGGCCTGGAGCAAGAGAGCAAAGAAGCAAGGGGATCAAAGAGCCAAGCACAGTGCCTAAGGCAACACCCCGGGACCAACCTTTGCTAGCCACATCCCACGTGCCTAGGTTACTACCCAGTAAATACATTATAATGGATTTATCCACTGAAGAGATTACAACCCTTAAGACTTAATGACATCAACTCTGAACATTAATACATGAGCTCTTCTGGGACATTCTATACCTAGCCATCACACAGCCCAATCCCTATTTGATCCTATTGCTCTTTACATGTTTGAAAGGGGCTATGTCATTCCTCCTAAGTCCTCTCTCAGCTAAATACCCTCACCTTTCTCATTGTTCTGTGTGTGACTTCAATGCCCCGTCCTGCAGTGATCCTAATGGACATGCTTCAGTGTGTCCATCTCTCTTGTTAACCTCCTCAAGCAGAGGGCCACACAATGCTCTGGATCATACACAGACCCTGGGGACGCCTAATTCTCCTGATCAAAGCACTTCATGTGCTCAGCGCACTGACAAGAACCAATAAACTATCACTAGAGGCATAAAAGGAGTCTGGTCTTAGATCAGAGTGTGAATTCTACAAGACTCCATGGTATTTAGATGATGGTTGAAATAGAAATTGTAACAAAAATAGCACCTTCTATTTCTTGAGTGCTGGTGATATGCCAGGCACCCTGCTCAGGGCTTTATATACATTATCTCATTTAATCCTCCTTGCAATCCCATACCATAGTCACATTATCATTTCACAGATGAAGAAACCAATTCTTAGATAGGTTCAAAAACCTGCTTGAAGTCACAGAGGTGGTGATGAGATTGGCCAGGACTCAAACCCAAATCTGCCTAACCTCAACACCCATGTTCTTAATCCCGCAATGTGCTCTAGCCTATCTTCCTTAATTCAGGGATAAAATGACACATTTTACACCAGTAACAAAATATAATGAATTAGCAAATTCTTTACATGCATGCACATATTTTGGCAGGAGGTTTCATTAGTTTGCAACATAAGACCTGAACCCATTTTCCAAAGAAACAAAGCTACTGGGACAAATAAGTCTCATATTTTAAGAGTCCAAAGCTTTATGTATTTTTAATGGTCTCTTGAATAAAAAAAAAAAGTCACGAGTAACATGAACAAAGAAAAAATAACATTTTCATGGCCTTTTCTTCAAGAAAATTGCCCCACTTAAAATTGAAAAGCCCAGTTTACCCCATCCCAGATTCATGAGTATCCGGGACCTTACATGGATGAGTGATAGCAACAAATCTTTGTGCCTTTCACATATCAAGTTTATTTTTGTTTCAAAGGAGTTTGGGTATTTTCTGCTCAGTGCTTCTATATTTGCAGCCTAAAGACTGGAGCTTTTAGGCCTATGACTCATGGATCTTTCTTTAGAAGAAGGGTGGGCTATATTTTTTCTCTTGGCAGCTCTTAAATTATTAGTCAAGTTACCATGTAATCTTTGAGTTTCACCAAGTGCCTTCAAGGATTAGATCCTGAGAGCTGGAGAAAAGTGCTGGGATTATAGACTTTCACTATGCTGCAACTTGAGGCCTTTCTTTCTTTCTTTCTTTCTTTTCTTTCTTTCTTTCTTTCTTTCTTTCTTCTTTCTTTCTCTCTTTCTCTCTTTCTCTCTTTCTCTCTTTCTTCCTCTTATGATCCAGGAACATATTTCTACCATATTTATATAGCACTTTCCTGAAGACAAGAAAAATTCTGCTAGTAGAAGTGAGGGAGGGGCCTCCTGACATTTAGGAGGAAAGTTCTTTTAGCAAGAGAGTTCTCACCTATACTCATTATAATTTAACTTCTATTCATTTTATTATTTCCTTTTTTTGGTATTGGGGATTGAACCCAGGGACATTCTACATTTGAGCTACATCCCCAGACCCCTTTTATTTTTATTTTTGAAACAGGGTCTCTCTAAGTTGCTGAGAGTCTCCCTAAATTGCTGAGGCTGTTCTCAAACCTGCAATCCTCCTGTCTCAGTCTCCCAAGTACTAAGATTACAGGTGTGTGCCACCATGCCTGGCTAACTTTTATTTTCAGACTTGAAAGGTCTTTGATACTGGTCCTTTTTTGTCAGCATCCATGTCTCCACTTTCCTTACCCCTGGGAAGACCTCAGTTCTCTGCTGAAGCTCACAATTCTCCTGTCACATGACTTCCTTAAAATGCATTTGAAATCCCATCCCCAGATAGCCCTTGAAATTGGATTTTCTAAGTGTCTTTTCCAACAACGCATTGTGACTGATTCTCATCCCTCCAAAACCAAGAGCTGGATTGGTCATAAGGGACAGAGGAGCTGATTCAGCTCAGAACTATTAAAGGCAGATCAGAAAATGCCCAACTCTGCCAAGTAATCCCATCCCTTCAAACTGTCCAGTGATGCTGAAAGGTCCCCAGGGGGATTAAAATATACTAAAAATGCACACTGACCATGAACCTGAGTGTGTATGGGCCTGTGGTCTCCCCTGACTATGTCAGATGGATTTTGTGAGAATTAATTGAGATAAGGGTATGAAACCCCTTTAATTGTGATTAAGCAGCTCAAAAATTCAAAGGCAGAATATTATTACAAAATGTGAGAACATGGGCAGAATAAAATTCCTGTCCAAGTAGACATGGAAAGGAAAGATACACAGGGATAAAACACCTTTCAGTTCAAGCATCATCAGCTCTTGGGAACATTTCCTGAGCCCCTACCCCAGATGTTATTGAATCCCCCTCCTCCACATGTTCCTGATAATCTCACATCACACTCCCTGGATATATCTATTATAGCAATGACTGGTCGTTTTTTTCATCTCAAATACAGTGAAAACTACATAAGGGGACAGGAATTTGTCTTTATCCCTGGTACCTAGTGTTGTGGCTGGTATATAATGGCCACACAATTGTTCATCAATTTGGTTAATTAATAATGAATAAAAGTCAGCATATGCTGAGTGTCAAATGCTAGGTAAAGACTAGTGGTCTAAGATTCAAATAAAGGCTAGAGAAAAGAAAAGCTTTATATAATAAAGTGTAAAGTAAAAGCTTTATATAAAAGTTAGGATTGAAGAAAAGCAGAGATGAAGCCCATTCATCTATTCAGTAAGGAAGTATTTTATTTCACTAGATGCCAGGGAGTGCATGGACCTGGGGAGTCATCCAGGGGGAGACGGCATGGCTAAAGCCTTGGAGAGCCTTAAACATAAATATAATTGCAAAGAAATGAGCAACAGGATCATTTGGAGTGGAAAAATGAGAAATTAGTTTCTAGACACAGGCTTATGTCAGATGGTGTTTGGCCTTGAATGCTTGGCCAACGTGTTTGTGCTATCTTCAATAAGCAATTAGGATCTAGTCTATGGATTTGTGAAATAGATGGTTTGCAGAGGCCAGACTTGGAGGCAGGGAGATTGTTAGGAGGCTGTCTGTAGAAATTCACCTTTGAGGGGATGGCAGGATCCATGATTAGGCTACTAGAGAATTATCCCCCAGCAACTCTTTCCCTGCCTTCATTTAAATTACAGATGGTCCTATGAAGATATCAGGTCAAGCTTGCTTTCAAAGGCAGGACCTGGGAAAGGGAACAAGGAACCCGTGGGTACCATACATCAGCATCATCTACTTCAAGGCTTCATCCCATTTCATCTTGGAGGGCAGCTTCACTCAAGTCCTTAAGATGAATAAGTGCCGGAGAAGCTGCCTACTACCTCTTCTCCCAAGTTTCCCCTTCTGCCAGCCCTGAAGATCTTAGTTTGGAAAGAAAAAGACACTGTCAAACCTTTACAATTACATCTTTATTTCTGATTGAAATTAGATTAGAAATAGTCCCACATATAATTCACTTGTTTGATTTTTCATACATTCCCTACTGCAATGGATAAAACACTGACCTACTGATTTCTTAAGTTTTCCTCAAAACTTATAAAAACAAGAATTGATTCCAATACAGTACTGCCATTATTTGTAGGATAAAGTTTGGTCACACCCATTTCAAAATTTTTCTGGAATATCAGGAGCCCTTCAAACAGCTTGTCAATATATTTTTAAAAAATCCAATTCTCCCTTCCATTAATAATGAGGTCAAGGGTCAGAGATATCTAAAATCAAGTGGCAACCTATGTTCCCAAGCATTTTCCAAAAGGGTCTCCCATTTTGGGTCCAACAGTTAGCTGTCTGTGATTGGTTTTCTTATATCATTCCTCCATTCCTATTTTTACTTTAACGCAAACTGTTTTTGCTGATTCCCACAATCGTTTTAGCCTTTCTTGGTAATCTAAGGCCCTAGCTGATTTCCTGAGGTAAAGATGTGTTTACATAAAAATTGCTATCAGAAAAACAGTTCAAGCAATGAGAGAAGTCAGTGTACATTTTAACTGACAACTACATAAATAGATGGATTTGGAGTCAGATTTCAAGGTCTTGAAAAGTTATATCCATTGCCTTGTTCCCACGTCTGGACCTACACATTGATTCCATGCACGCAGAACTTGTTTCAAAGAACACTTATTGAGTGCCTACTATGTGGCCGGCACTATAATAGGCAATGAAGCCACTCCAGAGAGAAAATCTCCACCTCACCATGACATTTGCCACTTGTTAACTCGTGCTTTATTGATTGATAGGACTCACTTTCCCAACTGAATTATAAGCTCTGAGAGGGCAGATGCCATGCCTCATCAATGCCCTATTCATTTCCACCTGTCCCGCACCCGCTGTAAACATAGACTATGAGAATCAGAAAATGTCCTTCCTTGGTGATATCTCTCACTTTGAATTCCTCCAATATGTCCTACCATACACTGTATGTCAATGTGAGGCTTTGTCGTGTGCATTCAGACCAATGTTTAAAACGTAGAGAATTTGGTCCTTCTCATCTCTACAATGAGTGTGTTTGTATCTGCCCTCATATCTAGTGGTCATTCTGAAGCTCAAATGAGAGAAAGGCATATGAAATACCTTTAAACTTTTCATAATAACATGAATGTACAGGGTTATATTTTCTCGAAATTATTCTTTGGTTATTTCAGAAAGGAAGGTTTTAATTCTTTAAAAGAAGCACAAATTTTCCAAAAACAGGACTTCATACCACTTAGGGTGATGCTGGGCCTGTATTATAATGAAGACAAGGATGAGTGGATAAATGCAGAGCACCAGTTCCATAGCACACATCATATTCAGAGAAACATGGCCCCATGGTGCTGCCAACAAGACAGTGAGGATATTAATAGAGCAAACCAAAGGTGCTGAAATCTACCCAGTTTAACATGCTGGAAATTACATACATGTGGCTATTGGACACATGAAATATTATAATACTACTGGAGATACTAAACTTTTAACTTTATTTACTTTTACTTAATTCAAATTAGATAGCCCCCTGTGGCAAGTGGCTACCCCACTGTAGAGCATGGTCCCAGGCTCAGCTTTGCCATCAGTCAGGAAGCTGTGTGACTCCAGGAAAGTCTGTTGCCTTCTCTGAGCCCCAAATTTTACCAGGAGAAATGAGTTAAATCACCTCCTAGGTCCCTCTTTTACATAAAACATTGTGTGAATTAAAATGTGAGAATAACCATTAAGACACTGGGGTTTAATCCTCACTCCATGCGGATGGAATGCTGCACTCATAGGTAGGACATGTGAATATGTAAAGACTAGTTCTCAACCTATCTGTGCTTCAGTTCCTTCTGTAAAGAGGAGATGATAAGAGAAACTCCATATAGGGGTTATTATTGGCTTAAATAATTTAATAAAGTAATCTCACAGTGCCAGATGTGCAACAATAAGATGTTAGCTATTTTTATGATTATCGTTAACTAACCATGAGAAATGTCTAAGCCTTTTTAACTCGCTGACCTCCAGTTTCTTTTCTTGGCATGTGCTATCTCAACTCTGTAAGGAGTTTATGAAAATGAAATGATGGCACCCACAAGCTGAAACATTCAAAAAAAGGTCAATGGTTAGATTTAATTTTTAAATATCTTGAATTTAGTTAAACTTTAGGTTGAATATAATCTCTCATCATGCATCTGACTATATATAAAGTGCCTACTATGTGTCAGGACTATTTGTCAAGCCATAGTTTCCATAGTTTATAGCAGAGACCATCATAATATCCCTGCTCTTAGGAATTTATGTTGCAGTATGTTCTTCTCCTTCTCCTCCTTCTCCTTCTTCTCTCTCCCATCTCCCCTTTCTGGTCTCTAGAACCAGGCTGCCTCAGTTTGAATCTCCTCTCTGTCATTTACTAGCCATATGACTCTAAACAAGTGATTTAACTTCTTTAAGCCTCTGATAGTTTATCCATAAAAGGGAATAATAGTGGAAACATCTAAGGATTAAATATAATAATGTGTGTAAAGCCCCCAGCAACCTGGCACTCAGTGGGTTGTAAATACATGGTAGCTATTGTTTTTGTTATATAGCGTAGAAAAGCTGCTTTTCTCCAGAGGCGCAATTCTTTGCTGAGTTGTGGACGATGAATGTGAAGCAACAGCTGAGAGGCTGTTGGAGATCCTCCTTCCTGTGTTTTATGCTTCTCTGGGAACTCTGAACACCTCTCCATCTTGGAAATGACCCAGATAGAGTCCTCGGAAGTACCCGACCTGAGTTTTCAGGATTGTTTTAAAGTAGAGGAGTTCTGATTTCTTCTGCCTCCAAAAGTGGGTTCACCCTCCTTAAAAGAGGGAAGAGACCTGGGCAGAAACAGTTTGCATGCTTACAGGTATGTGTGGGGAGAGGGGAAACATTGTCATCAACAGGGCTCCACGTCCAAAGCTGATCCTGCCTGCCCTCGGCATCTTCCAGAGCTGCTTTTCCAGGACATCAGTCAATGCCTAGAAGAGAAATCCACAGGGCAGTGAAGATGGGTATGCCAAATACCTATTAAAACAATGTGCTTCATCCCCTACGGGGCTGCTCGCACTATAGCAGCCGCCACAAGGACCTCTCTCTCTCTCTCTCTCTCTCTCTCTCTCTCTCTCCTTTTGTGATGTTTTCTTCCTCTTTAAGACTCAACTTAATGGTTTTTAAAGCCTCATTCTTCCACTGCATGAAAATAACTGATGATCAGCAGGAGGCATGCATCCCTGAAAGATGACCACAACTACCCTGGGGAGGGCTTGCAAGTATCTGATCTTCAAAATCCATAATAATCAACAAGGCCATTTCCACACAGCCAGGCTGACTCTGGGGCTGGGTGGCTGGCTCCCTACAATCATTATTTCCAGACCTGAAGGATCCCAGACTACCCAAAGCCTGGGCTTACTCAGTGTCTGCATCGTTAACTGCATCTTTCTTCAAATCATGGCACTGAAGACCTCCAACAAGATGGGAATCCTGCCTGGGAAGGGTGAGTCAGGAACCCCATCAGGTACTTGCACCCCAGAATTGATTTACCAGAGATCTGCAGGCCTTGAGACTTGGATATGGGGAGAGAAGCAGGTAGAGGGGCCTGGGAAGGCATTGGAGAGGTACCCAGGCGGGGGCTGCACAGTGGGCAGGGCTCGGGGGAGCTTGCTTGACAACTTCAGGGCCTTCACAGAGCAATGAGTGCTGGAAGTCAGGGAAGGACCCACGTGTAAAGAAGAGAGGGCAAGCCTGGGAAAGAGAGAAACACATCTCTATATCACCCCTTCACTGTTTGGCTAAGGGAGAAACGAACCGGCTTATTCCATAAAAACCTGGTCAGAGTAACCCCATAATTCATGGAGTTTATTTTTCCCCTTCTGAAAGTTGTGACTCTGAACTTTGGAGATTTGGCAATGATAGGAGAGGATGGCGCCAGCAGGAAGAAAGGTCCCGGCAGCCTGCGTGGGCCATCATGCCTCCGATCTCACGGCAACCTTGCCTTGTATGGCCTTGCAGCAACAGGCTCCTCTCATTGGATCAAGTCCTCCCGATGCCTCTTCAGAATCCCAGTGGTACACCCCATAAACGCCTAGCATGGCTGCACCACAGAGTGCTGTGGCAGCAGTGTATGGGGGTGGGGATCAAAGCTGACACTCAGGCTCGTGGCCAAGCAGAGGACTCACTCTCCTTCCTGAAAGCTCCTGGCTTTCTGCTGGCTTCCCACTTCCTGAAGGTCAGGGTCCTCTCTGAATGTCACCTGGCATTCCCCTCTCCTTCCGTTCAGATAATTCAGCAAATTAGCAATGGAGCAAACAATGTCTTTACATATCTGCTCCTTGCCCTCACTAAAACAGTTGAGGAGACCTGAAATTTCTCAGCAGACACTTGTAGTTAAACAAAGCATTTCACAAACCTCTGGAATAGGGGCAGGGCTGATTTGTTTTATTTGTTTTCATTATTCATGAAACGGCTGTAATCCGAAGGCTGATGTTCGGAAGAGGATGTTCAGTTCCAACATGGCAGAGCTCATGCTGCGTTGAAGCTGGAGATGTCACCCACGATAAACATGAACTGCTGTGACAATGGGAAGCGGAAGGTGAAGAATTGCCTCTCCCCGAGCAGGGTGGGGGCCCAGCAAGTGAGACAGGGGAAGATGCATTTGATTGTGTTTACAAGATTCATTCACAGCTCAGCAGGCAGTATTCACACTATAATATTCACCCTAACACAGATAATTTGATTTTCAACCTGGTTATCATGCATTCAGACATAGCAATACACGAAAATATATGCTTTAGCAGTGCATTTTAAACAAGGTTGCACACTTTAAGTCGGAATATATTAGAGGTGAGTGTTGAAGTTAGCGATTGTAGAAGTCCTAAAAATCGCCATTCAGCACATGGCACGTGTTTTGAAATTACTCAAAAAAATTTTACATGATGTTCCAGCTGTTGACTCTTTCCCTCTCTTCTCTCTCACACACATGTATATATATGAAAGAGATCATATATATATATATGTGTGTGTGTGTGTGTGTGTGTGTGTGTGTGTGTGTATATGTGTGTGTATGTTTCTGCCATGTATATATATTATATATATATCTATATGTCTATATAAATATATGATATATATAGGAGAAACATATGTATATATCTTATATATATGAGATACATACATACATATGCAGTGAAAATGATAAACATAGTAGGGCCTGCTGATGCATGCCTGTAATCCCAGTACTTGGGAGGCTGAGACAGGAGGATCTTGAGTTTAAGGCCAGCCTCAGCAACTTAATGAGACCCTGTTTCAAAAATAAAATAGGCTAGGAGAGTAGCTCAGTGGTAGAGAGTACTACAAAAAAATTAAAGAAAATGATAAACTTGCTTACTTTTTAAATTTTTCATTGTTTGTAGAGTCTTTAACTGAACTTTCTTTAGAATCCCAAATTACAGTGAAAACATAACCCTATCCACACATGTTGAAATTATAGGTATTACCATTACAGATGAGCAGGAGACAAAGATTATCTGGCCCAGTCCTCCAATATGGTGGGCCAGGAAATTGAGCTGAGAGCCCTCAGGTGACTTTGTCAAAGTGAGATGGTAAAATTAGGCCCCGTGTCTTCTGTATTTGTATTTTCTGCCTTCCTCTCATGGGGATTGAATGAAATAAAATGTGGGAAACAGCTCACCTTCATCACAGAGTTGAGATCAGAGTCTTTCGCGCATACTTGGGGCACCAGGGTGTCCCCGCCAAGGCTTTGCCAGTCCTGGGATCCAGTGTTCAGGCCTGAGGGTTAGTCAACATGTGTGGAAGTAAATTCACAGCAAAGATTGCTTTCTCTTTTCCTTCATTCTTCTACCTCTCATGTTATTCATCAATAAGGGATATTTCTCTGCTCTGAGGGAATTACAATGAATAGCATTGGTCTTAGAATACCTTGGTCTTCCAATGCCAAAAAGTGACCTTTTGAGCCTTCACATGACTCCCAGAGAAATACAAAGTTAAAGTTCAATAGACTGACTTGTTCCTTCATTGATGATATGTCAATGAAGTCAAGTATCGTGACTAAACACTTTGATTTGAGCCCTGGGTCAAACGCTCACACTCCACAAGTGGAACAAACAGATACTTGGACCCATCAGGAGAGTGGGCAGCCCCAGAAGGAGGAGGGGAGAGGACAGACAGATGGGGGAGAACAGCCCGCCTGGGGGCTGTAAAAGCATCTTTGCTTCTCTGCACTGTGCCCTACCCACACACCACACACTCTTCACACCATACATCACCAAATGATTCTGGTTACAGAGACCTGAGCAGTCAGTAGATAGAACTGGAAATCACCAGAGGGGCTGGGATAGCCACTGAAGTTTGTGAGAACTGCCTTACTAAGAGGTGGCCAGCCAAAGCCTGAGGGGGTGTTTAGGCCACTTGAGAAACAGTTGCCTGAAATGGAGCTTTTCAATGTGAGAAGCATGCATTTTAGAACAGCCTTGCCACGAAATGCCCAAAATTGAATGTGTTTCTAAACATTCTGGTAGGTAGATAACATAATTCATCAGAGTTTTCAAGCCATACAGCGTGGGCCACCCACAGCCTGACTGCAGCCTGGTCTCTCAGCCTTGATGGTCTGGGTCCACATCTTGCCTCCAGCACGTGCTGGTAATGTGGCCTTCGGGAAGTTGCTTAACCTCTCTGCACGTCAGAGTCTTCAGCTATAAAACTATCATATCTCCCTTCTAGGGCCGTGAGGATTGAATTAGTTAATTAGTATAAAGTATTTAGAACAGAGTCTGGCATGTATTAAGCACTCAATAAAATGTTTGGTTTCATTTATTATTCTTCCTTGATTTAAAGACGAGGCCAGGAAAAAAAAAAGATGATGGTTCCCTCTTTATCACTCAATTATTCATAAATTGCTCTAAGAACCAGACTCTAGTATTTCTTCTGGCACCTCCCTACCAAATACCCTGAGACTCTCTAGAATCGCATCCTGCTTCTAAGGATATTAGGAGAGCCACGTATTGGGATAGAGTATGCTGCGTGCCTCGTACCACATGATTAATTGTGTTTAATGACCATTTTTATTGGGATACTGGGGTGACAATGAAACTAAAGGATCAAAGACTCAACAATTCCCAGCCAAAAAGGAAACCGCAAACGCCACACACAAACCCAGCGCAGAGGCAAAGAGCCTTTTCCCCTTTGCTTTTTTGCTTGGGCTTCTCCCATAAGCTGAGCCCTACCCAGACAAAGGAGAGAACTGCTCTATGTAAAAACCCTGGTCTCCATGGTGCTTCCTGCACAATGCATTCATTTTTCTAGAACTAGAGTGCCAGCTTAGCCAAGCCACCGTCTGCTCCTGGAGAAGGATTGCCCGGCCCCAGCGCTCAGGAGGCCAACAGCAAGCGCACGCTCACTTGGGTTTGTGCTGCGCTCTTGCAGCCTCCCTCCCTCCCCCCAGCCTGGGAAAACCTTGGCAGGCCCCGGGTTGTGCGCCTGCACCTCCCCACCGATGTGGAAATCATCGGACTTTATGGTGGTTTAAGTGTGTTGTGGACGCTTTCATCAAAGCATCATGCTCCCACCTCATGCTAAGTGAAGCAGCTGGTGAATGTTATGTTGTGCGCCGCAGATGGATGAGTGGTGGCAGGCCCAGAGCTCACCACATCTACTTAAACAGGTGTTTGACTCTGCATTTTCCAGGTGGCCAGAAGGAACCTGATTATTCGGCGAGAGTAGAAACCATGCGGGAGAGGAATCGCTCCCCAGCCTTGGCAAGAGCCAGTAGCCAGCCGCTTGGCTTGCATCCATCTGTTCACAAGACATGGTCTTAAAGCCAGAACATTTTCTTTTGGGGCTTCATACTTACTTTGCATTTTAATGGACAGCAAGGGGATTCTGCTCTCGGCTCAGACCCTTTTGTGGAGAGCTATCTTTTCGTCTGGATAACTAGGTCACCAGAACCAGAGGCCACTGGAGTTCACGGTCAGGGCCTCTGCGCTTCATCAGCCCAGCTGCCAGGTGCCGTGCAAAAGCCGACATGACTGCACGGTGCTGTTCCTCCATAGCCGTGTCGCCACCTTGGTGAGCGGAGGATGGTAGAAGGGATCCCTTCTGGTCACTGAGAATGGCAGATGCCATCCATAGCTAGCCAGGAAGTCACAAAGAAAAAATAAGCAAAGCAGACTTGAAGGGCAGAAATGAAGAAAACATAGAAACAGCTTTTTTGCAGCAAGAAGATCCACAAGTGAGTTCTTGCTACCAGCAAAGGAGACTGCAACCTCCTGTCTATTTGAGGTTTCCGTGGAATGAGCTCCAACGCCTGAACAGTGTACAAAGCTACTTTTAAGATGAACCTGAAAAGCTCGAAAGACTTTAATTGGAAAACCTTAAGGGAAAATCGCACAGTGATAAGACAAAAAGGGCTACAAGTGTAGAAATTAACTAAGATCAGAATCCCCTGCAAGGATTTCCCAAGAGATCACTAAGGAGAAAAGCAAACTGGTGTGCTTCCCTCGTAGCCTGGAGCCTACAAATCCCTGGGGGTCCCCTGTGAATCAACTGGGCCCTCCAAACCAATCTTCATGGGAGAGGGGGACCGTTTCTCTCAACTCCTTTCCAAGAGCTTGGAATATATTGAGTGAATCTGTCATACTTTATAAATGGGAGGAGAGAGTGGTAAGGGGACTTATCATTGGCCACCTGCCCCAGCATGGGCACTGTGGGGTGCTTCTGCCTTTCCTTGGCTCCTGTGACCCAGCAGACTTGAGGGGGCAGGAAGGCAGCTGTCAGCTTTCACATGGCACTCACTCCTGGCGAGGGAACAAGTCCAGTGGCAGCCAAACCCTTGTCACAGTCCAATCAGCCCCACAATGGCGGAGCCTCCACTGACCGGCGTCAGGTCACAGGAGTGTGGCAGCTGGTCTGCCTCCCACATCTGACTCCCTAAATCATACTGCTTTCCTTCCAGAAAGTCCGGGGAAGCCTCTGTGTGGACCTTCTTGTGCAGAGTCCCAATGCATGATTGAAAGATAGCCCGAAGACCATGGGCTGGTGTCTTCTTATTGTTACTTATTTATACCTCAAATGCTAAATTGTCTCAAAAGGGATCAAAGAATAATAAAGGCACATATACTCATGGAAACAGGTTAGTCTAGTTAAAACAGAGTTTGGGGTCAGATCATTGGCAGGTAGTCAGTGATCATTTTTATGGGGTGCATTCCTGTGCGTGGTAGGGTATTTATCAGCATCTCTGGCCTCTCCCCAC
This sequence comes from Glis glis, assembly GCA_004027185.1. Taxonomy (NCBI): domain Eukaryota; kingdom Metazoa; phylum Chordata; class Mammalia; order Rodentia; family Gliridae; genus Glis; species Glis glis. The sequence goes on from PVJS01007465.1 coordinate 55,198, forward strand.
TAGGTGCCACTTGCATACCCCACCTTCAGTTGTGACAACCAGAACACACATTACCACATGTTCCTGGAGTGGAGAGGGTTGTACAAAATGATCCCCAGTTGAGAATTACCAGATTAAAATAAAGACATGTTAAGCATGTGCGTGTGCAATTGAAAACTGTGGGAAGAAACTGAGAGTCTAGTCTTCTTAGAAGCTGAGCATTAAACTTGGTCTGAGCATGTTCTGAATGATGGAAGCCAGGGCGGGAATGTTGCTATAACAGTTCTGATATTTTTTTATACATACAGACTGCTTCCTGGAAGTTCAGAACTGTGCCTTGGTTTCATGCATGAACTCATTGGGTTCTTATTATTATCACTATTTTATGGTGAGAAAAAAAGTGAGACCTCCAGAGGTTAGTGAAATTTCCTAAGGATGTAGAGCTAAAAAGCAAGAGAGGCAGAATAGGACCCATTGGTCAACTCTTAACTGCTAGCACTGCACTGCCCAATCTGATAGCCACAAGCCACATGCGTACCACCAAACACCTGGAATGTGTCCAGTCTGAATTAAGATATGCAATGAGTATAAAATATACTCCAGATTTTTGAAGACTTAGTTCAAGAAAAAGAAGGTAAGAAATTTTTATTGATAGTATTTTATGTTGAATACATATTGAAATAATATTCTGGGTATATTGGATTAAACAAACAATATTATTAAAACTAATTTTATATGCCGGGCATGGTGGCGCACGCTTGTAATCCCAGTACTTTGGGAGGCGGAGACCGGAGGATCCGGGTTCGCGGCCAGCCTCAGCTCACTC
>PVJS01007466.1:0-55990 GCA_004027185.1 Glis glis
AATCTCCAGTACCACACATACACACACACACACACACACACACAACATATATTAATTTACTAGAAAACAGGTATTCAAGTAATTACAATGTGCCAGGTTCTATATTAGACACTGGATATACAGAAATGAATGAGACAATCTTTACCTTTAGGAAGCCTGTGGTATATGTTATCTGTTTGTTTTATTTTCACTAGAACAAGTCAGGAACAAAATGGCTTTAGATTTCCAATTTTAGCTCTCTGTGCCTCTTTGTAATTCCTACTACTGTTGTAGCTGGTCTGCAGCATCTGCTTGCCCTCCCCCGCCCAGTGACATTCCATCTCCAATCTCAGTTTCCATGGCTCTTGTGCTCCTTCCATCCTCAAAATGAACTCTTAGGAAAGAGCTAATTAGTCTATCCTGATTATAAGGAATTGTCTAATAAGAACGCCCTGTATTAACTCTCCCATGGTTATCTGCCTTGAGGCAGAGCCAGCCAAACCCTATGCTCATGAAAGAAAGATAATTTTCAGATACCTTTGGGTATAGTATTTACTTGTGGATAAGTCACAGTTACCAGGTCATTTTCCATCTGAATTCACAGCTAAATCTCAAGTCTAACACTTTCCACATTGTTTTATTCCACCAAATCAAAATCCGCTTTCAGGTCAAAAACTGTGTTGGGGGAGTGGAAGGGTGGGTTCGGAGATGCCCACAATATTATGGGTCTACACATTGGGTACGGGGATTGTCCAGTCTGTGAATTTATTATCAAAAGTAATATCCTGATGTGGCTTTATCTGATGTGTTATCTTTGAAGGATCCAGGCTTGTGGCCTGAACTAATAAATCCTGTGCATCAGCATATTACTGTGCTGTGAAGTTTGACTTTTAGTAGCACATAAGACAATAAAATGATTCTGTATATAAACTGTCTAATAGCCATGCTGGTCATTAAACATACAAGCAAGAGAGCCAACAAAACCAGCCAATAAATAATAAATGGAGCATGTGGACCAGAAAGCCCAAAGTTATAGGAGTGTCGATAATAGAGACTCTATACTATAAATAATAATTTTACAATTGAGATAGATTTTACCCCCCTCTGGGATTCAAGAGAAAGTATCTGTGGGATTTGATGCTGTGTGATTGTCAGGAATGTCTGAGACCACAAGCATTTTTGTTGTTGTTGTCGTGGTTGTTGTTGTTTTTCCAACAAAATCTTACCATAAGTTATTAGGCAAACCAGGAGGTAATCTTGTCAAAGCTGGGGGACAAGCTGTTGAGCCCTGCCCCCAACACACAGGGGCACAAGTGAGACATACACATGTGGGCACGTGACCATGTTCTTGTCACTAAGGAGCCCTCACAGAGCATAGTCACACAATCTCTGCCTTATATATTTACCCTGGTAGAGCCTGAAGCATTAGTAGTAAGGCTTGGCTCAGTGCCTAAACTATAAATTTGCAATTAGTTCCAGAAAAAAAGTGATACTCAAATTAAAAAATGACTTTGGGAAGGAGAGAGGAATCCAATTTGAAAAATCTGCCTGTACTTAGGAAGGTATGTGTGAAATACTGGGAATCTTGAGTCCTGGATTTAACTTTGGCTGCTAACTAATGTGATGACCTTGAACGAGTAACTTAAGTGCTCATGTTTCTCATATTTGTCCCTGTTTCCTCCTATTTGTAACAATAGAATTGAGAAAATGGTCTCTGTCTCTAATGCTTTATGCAGATGCTGTGTGTTCCCATATGTAGAAAAATTCATCCCAGAGACTAATGTGAAGGCACCTAAAAATTCTTTCCCAGGAACATTCAGTTTACTGGGCAATAAATAAAAGATGAAAACAAGGTCATTGTGCAAAATACAGTCTGTCATTTTCCATGACTGAGCCATCTTTCAGCAAACAGTCCTCTCTGGTTATAGAGCCAATTCTTGGATTTAGAAAGAACTCACAATGTGGTGTTTCAGCTTTGTCAAATGTCTTAAGCTGCTGTCTCAGTCTGTTTTCTGTTGCTATAACAAAATGCTGGAGACTGAATGACTCAGAGAGAACAGAAGTTCATTTGGCTCACTGTTCTGGAGGCGTGGAGGTCTTTGAGCATGAAGCCAGCATTTGGCAAAGGCCTTCTTGCTATATCATAACATAACACAGGGCATCGCATGGTGAGACAGAGCAAGCATACTAGCTTGGGCCTCTCTCCTTCTTCTTCTTATAAAGCCACCAATGCCATCCTGGGGCCACACCCTCAAGACTTCCTCTAATCCCAATTAGCTCCCAAAACCCCCATGTCCAAATACCATTAACATATGAATTGGGGGATTAAGTTTCTAACCCATGAACTTTTGGGGGACACATTGAGACCATAGCAGCTGCCATCCTTCTTGTCTAGGAGTGGGACCAACCGTAGTCTGATGCTACAAGATCTGGCCAGTCGCTCTATCTGCCAGCCCTTGGTCCCCTCTTTATCTGGATTTATAGATGGATCAGCCATGGAGCATGAACGAAGGCATTGTTGGACAAGAAGAACATGCTCCTGGGATAGACCAAAGCCACGTGATGAAGATTTTGAACTTCATGGATTATGCACAAGCATTCATTACACAACTGTGGGACACAGCTTTAAAGTACAGAACTCCATGGAAGGTCCACTAGGCATAATCAATTGCTTTCTGCCCAGAATAATTTTATCTATTTGCTTGGCTGCTGTCTTTTTGCCCAGGTCTTCATTTTCCCTCAATAAAAGCAAGAAGTTTGCAAATCACAGTGTGTCATCACAGAAAACATTGACAACACACTGAATGTTATGGTCAGCTTCATCGAAACAAAATCCATGTAAAAGACACACAGTCACAGGCATGTTGAAATATGCTTCCAGATGACTACAAATATGTTTGGATGCCATTCAACTCAGTCTCAACTAAACCCCCCCCCCTTTTGGGAAAGATCTTTTGAGATATCCTATTATAACTATTCTGGTACTATTAATTTGTGGAATTATTTGAGAATCGGCCTTTCTTAATTAACTTGGCTAATTGAAATTTTCTTATATAAGATTAAGAATGTTCACCTTGACATTGGATTTTTTTATAGGTTGTGCAGGTTCAAGTGAATAATCAGGGCAGTTTGTATAATTTAAGATCATGTTCTATTTGAAGACAGAAGGAAAACATAAGGTTTTCTTTCCTTAGAACATATTTGACCCAATCACTTATTCATTCAATACTTATCAAGCAACTGCTATGTGCCATGTATTGTGTTAGGGACAGAGGAGACAGAAGAGAAAACAATCTAATCGTGTGGATTTCTTTGTAAGGATATTTTGGGCCTAGGCAATGTATTATGGAGAAGGAGAGATTTGAAAAGCTACAGTCAGCCATGTCTTCTCAAGTTTTAGTGCAACTAAATATAATGGAAACAAGAACTCTGTTATTTCATCAGAAATTACCAGTACAACAAAGACGGGCACCAAAATAGAATAGGTAGAGGAAATTGTCTAGATTTAATAAATTCTTATAACATTAGTTATTTTTACAACACAAAATCTCACCCAAACTTGCATTTTTGTGACAAAGAAATGTTATCTAATAAAATGATCAAATTAAAGCTATTTGCCCTAAGAAATAGGATGACATAATAAACAAGGCTCTTTACTCCCATTCTGGGCACTAGGAATTATCCCTGCACCTCCTGAGCCCCTATTTTCTCCTTCATATAAATGGAGGAAAGAAATATTTCCCCCTTAATTCCACCTTGGAATTCACTAGCATTTATAATTACTGTCTTCTTCTGGGACAGCCTTAAATTTCCCTGCATTGCCCCAAAGTGCCTTGCTTAGTTATGAAGTCTATAAGACACTCAGAAATATTTGCTGAAAGACAGTAAACATTTGTTAAAGATTATTGAGAGGGCAAGATAAGAAAATGCATGACAAATTACCTGAATATTGTGAAACACTGTTCTTAAGGTAAAGAACTCATTTTATATCCTGTCGTTTCAGGATTTTGCAGTTTGAGTGCGTGGTTGACCTCGCTTCAGGGATAACTACACTACTTTCTAAGAAGACCTCTGGGTCCAAACTCTTTTTTTGTTTTGCTTTGTTTTGTTTGTATTGGGGATTGAACCCAGGGATATTCTACCTCTGAGCTACACACCAGCCCTATTTTACTTTTTTATTTTGAAACAGAGTCTCTTAAGTTGCTGAGGGTCTCACTGGGTTGCTGAGACTGGCCTCGAACCTGGAATCCTCCTGTCTCAGCCTCCCAAGTACTGGGATTACAGGCGTGCACCACCACACCCAGCTCTGGGCCTTAACTCTTATGAATAAAATCTGGCTTCATAGCTAGCTGCACTAGCAGTTTCCTGGTTTTGTCTTGAGTTCTGTCCATCATTCCCCAGCATTTCCAAGGAGGTTTCAAACGGAAGCATCATGCAACTCTCTGAGAGCATCATCCTCCATCGGCACCAAGATGGGCTCTTACAACGTTCAGCAGTTTAGGATACCACAGGAGTTTTGCCAAGTTTGGCGTTGAAATGAAGTGCCTTTAGGTAATGAATGGCCAGTACAGAAATCCCCATGAAACAAAATTAGAAAAGATTTGGATGACTCCGAAAAGCACACAGGCAGTAGGTCACATTGACGGGCAGTAGATCACGTTGCTGTCAGCAGCAGCCAGCCCCTCCCTGTCGCCCTTCAGAAGGACCAAATTCTTCCCCAGCTGCCAGGCACAGCATTTCTTCCTCCAATCCTGCTGCAGTTGGTTTCCTTCCTGGGGTATCTGTCACCTTCCCCGCCATCTTCCAGGTGGAGAACCCTGCTGACTAATGAATTACTCATCTCTACATGAGCCCTGTGTTTAAAGGAAAAGCATTTTATTTTAAAAAAAAAAAAAGGTCCCTTCCAAACAACCACCCTGGTAGAGTACCTGTGACATCTCTGGCCCCGTAGCATCTTCCTTCCACCCCCACCACGATATCAGTGTGTGGCTCTGAGCCCCACATGTCTGTCCTACAGAAGGGCAAGTCACCGGCATCCAGCAGCCTTTACCTCCTGACTCAGCCAGCTCCCAGACACGACCAACTCGCTACCACCCGTTCTCGCCTGCCAATTCAATCTCATGCCAAACCTCCTTCCAGACAGTGACTGGGGACCCCTCGGAGCGCCGATCGCTGAGCCTGGGAGGGCTGGCCCAGATTAAACTATACAACAGCAGCGAGATGACCACACAGTCTGGTACCACGTCTGAAGTGTTTCCTTTATTTCCCTTCAGGGACCTCAATACATATTTTTTCCAACCCTCCGTGAATGCCCTATTGAAACCCCCAAGGAGGGACAACTAACTGTTACGGACATTTACCATCAGCATGTAAGTTCTGAGGTTTTATGGTGTGTCTGACAGAACCAGACACAGATATCTTATACTGGGCACTTACAATTTCCTGAAAGCCAGGAATTTCCTTAGCGGGCCCCTGCTTGCACCTGGGGCCCGCTAAGTGTTCCTAACTGGAGACTGTGCCCAGATGTCACACTTAACCGCTTGATGTTCCGTTTCTGGGCACTGGGTAATGTAAGCCTGGGGTGGACCCTTGGGGAAGTCTCGTGTAGGGAGATGTTCTCAGTAAGCATGAGTATGTGTGTGTATAGATGTGCATGTAAATGTCCATATGTGAGCACGCATGTGTGTGAAGGGGAAGGATCCTAGTAGAAAAAGATGAACCTTCAGAAGTGCTAGAGAACCCAGAAGACACAGCTGATAAGGATGGTGTGGGAGAAATTCTTCAAAGTGTGTCTGAAGGTTAGTTAGCAGGCTGTTCCTGCAAAGGAAGGTGAAAGTGGCCCCCTCACGCCATCTCTCCTCCTTCCCAGTGTCACATTCAGATCCTGAATGGAAGGGACCAGAGGCCCTCGGCAGCCCCTTGTCCCCAGGGTGTTTGGAAGAAGCAAAGAGCCTGGCTTCCTGAGCCAGGGCGGCAGACACCCCCAGCTGCAGGCAGAACAGCGCTGGCTGTGTCCTGGGTGACTGTCCACGTGGCCACAGCGGGAGGGGGAGGGGGCTGGATCCAACCTCAGCCTGGAACAGTGCTGACAAATGCCAAGCAGCTCGAAGACAAGGAGGAGGGCTCGGGAAAGAACTGAGTAACCTTCATGACGAAGCTGAGCAGACGCTTTGCTGGAACAAAATGGCAGTTTATCAACTGGTGGAAACGCCAAAACGACTGCTTGATCCCAAGGGATATGAGCAGTTGTTCACTTTTTTTTAAATAATTCCAGACTTAGAGAAAAGTTGCAACACTACAAAAAATTCCGATAATAACCACCTAGAATCCCCAATATTAATATTCTGCCTTTACCAAATTTGTTTTGTAATACTCTTTCTGAATGTACACATACATACATTTTTGTGTGTGTGTGTGTATGGTAGTGGGGATTGAACCCAGGGGAATCTACCTTCAAGCTACACCCCCAGCCCTTTTTATTTTTGTTTTGTTTTAAAACATAGGTTCTCACTGGGTTGCTGAGGCTGGTCTCGAACCTCTGATCCTCCGGTCTCAGTCTCCCAAGTACTGGGATTACAGGCATGCGCCACCAGGCCCGGCTCACAATTTTAATTTTATATCCAGTAAGATATAGAATTTTCTTTTCTGAACAGTTTGAGATGATGTTGCAGGCATTATGTCCCTTTCTTACTAAATCCTTTGGATAATATTATCTAATTTATAGACCATGTCCAAAGTTCTTTAATTATCCTAATTATATCCTTTATAACAAAATAAAATCTGCTCATGCACTGAATCGAATCGGCAGGCACTGGGTGTGGATTTGTGGGAGAGAGGTAAGGTTAACTGATCACTTGGTTAAAATTCAGTCTTCTATTTTTCTCCATTAAAAAGGTACCATTTCCCCCTTTGCAATGACTAATAATCATGTGGCAAAATACTTCACAAATTTCACCTGCCAGTATTAATCATCCATTGATGACTCTTACCTGAATCTGCTTAGCCATGTTTGTCAAATAACAATTTCCTAATTGGATTAATATGTCCAAGTTTATTAGATGGCATTCCACTTTCCTTTCTCCCCTACTTTTAAAATGTCTTATTTATTTGAGTGTGGATTCTTACATTACCTGACAGATATCCATCAGTTAATGTGGTATTGATTTTTAAACAGGCACAGTACAATATTGGGATCTGAAAGGGTGTACGGAAATATTCCTTGACTTTTCAGTGGTCCTAGAATCCAATATCCCTAGAGAGAATTGGGAACTGGAACTTCTGAAATGATGAAATGTCTATTAGACACTCTTTGGGGCATCCATTTAGTCTGTAAGCCAACCAGAGAATTAATTGCTTTGTTCCAAAGCTATGATGTCTCCATGGCTCTCTTCCTCTGATCAAAATTTATTAGCCTGGAGTAGACCCAAGATTCACGTTCAGCTAAGAAGACTCTCTCCCAGGAAATGGAAATTGGGACGTGTAGACTCACCATTTCTGGTGGAGTTATGAACAATTTTTAGGAGCTATGAGGAGCCATTATCTTCCCATGGGAAAGAAGAAGCAGAAGCAGTTGGCTAAGATACAGACGACTGGAGCAGATTTTTGGAAAGAAGTAAGGACAAGAGACGGGAGAAAAGAAACTCCTTGGATTCCCTGTGCTTTTTCATTTTCTAGTTTTAGTCCCAGGCTGGGGGCATAGCTCAGTTGTAGAGCATGTGCTTAGCATGCAGGAAGTCCTAGGTTTGCTCCCCAGTACTACAAAAGGAAAAAAAAAGAGTAGAGAGTTTCAATCCTATATTGGGTTGAATAGTGCCCCCCCAAATTCATGTCCACTTGGGACCTCAGAATGCATCCTTATTTTGAAACAGAGTATTTATAAATGTAACTAGTTACAGATCGAGAGATAAGATTATTTTGGATTTAGACTGGGCCTTAAATCCAATGTCTAGGGTCCTTATAAAAAAGAAGACACAAAAACAGAGGAAAAAGCCACATGAAGACAGAGGCAGAGATTAGAGTTAGGCCATGAAGAGTCAAGGGACAGCAGGGCCACCAGAAACTGGACGAAGCAAGGATTCACCCCTGGAGATGCCAGAGGAAGCAAGGCCTTGCCAACAACTTGAGTTTGGATTTCTGGGCTCCAGAGCTGTGAGAGGAAATTTCTATTGTTTTAAGCTACCCAGCTTGTGGTTCTTTGCTATGGCAGCCACAGGGGATTAGTACAGAACCCATCCTGGGTTCAACTGCATTATTACCTTCAAACTGAGGCAGGAGGGGGCCCTTCCTTGACCCCTCTTCACCCCTCTTTTAGCCAAGCCCTTCCACGGGGGTAAGGGATGTGTCTATAGAAGTCTGCGCCTCCCCTTCTGAGCCACACTCTGGTACCCAGGATCCTTGAACTCCCAGCCCTGTGACCAAAGCCTGTCTGACGGCCTCAGGCCCCTTCCCTGGTCTGTCCTCTAAAGGCGTTACGTGTTGCCAGTCTGTGCACCCCTAGGTCTAAAGAGTGGGCAAGGATGGTGGCTTGTGGGATGGACTTGGATGGATAGGCGGTAAATCCACACACATGTGATGTGTGAGCAAGGTCCCTGAGTGCAGGGTACAGCAGGAGGTGAGAGGAGGAGAGCTGGTCGGAGTCTGAGGCCCAGGGTACCAGGATCAGAGTCTGGTTCTCCATGAGCTGCATTTTTCTGAGAACTCTGGTGCTCAAGGTCGCTTTGGAAGTATACTCATCAAGATAGGATGTCAGAACACCATGTTTAAGTCTTTGCTAGCTGGGTGCATAATGTTTAAATAGTCTACATCTGGCTATAGACATGAAGGGCAGGTGTGCCCAGGGTTGTTCCTACTCTCAGTCTCATGAGACGTGCTTATGTATATAGTCAACTCCCCCGCATTTTTTTTATAAGCTGGCTTGTCTTGGGTTCTGTTCTTCCCTTTAGAGAATCTTACCAGACTCTACTTTTATGGAAATTCATGTTACTTTGAGTTTGTGGCTGCTATGGTCTGGATAAGTGTCCCCCAAAGGCTCATGTGTTGAAGGCGTGGTCTCCAGCCCATGGTGTCACTGGGAGGTGGTGGAACCTTTAGGAAATGGGTCTGATAGAAGAAAATTAGGTCATTGGGACTGTGTCCTTGAAGGGAATATTGGGACCACAGCTCCTTTCTCTCTCTCTTTCTCTCTCTCTTTCTCTCTCTCTGCCTCCTAGCCACCATAAGGTAAACATCTTTGCTGAACCACATACTCCTGCTTACCTCACCACAGGCCCAAAAGCACCAGGACCAATCAATCATGGACTGAAACCTCTGAAACTATGACCCCAAATAAACCTTTCCTCTGGTTAAGTAGGTCATCTCAGGTATCTTGTTACAGTGATGGAAAGCGAACACAGGGCCATTTTAAATTACAGTGTTGTGAATATCCAAGTGCATACATTTTTGCATACCTTCAATTATTTCAGATGGAAGTCCTGGAAAGGGAATTACTGAGTCAATGTGCATACAGATTTTTAAGACTTTCATATACAAAATTCTCCCCTACAAGCAGTGTGAAAGAGAATGTTTAGTCTCCCCATCCTTGCCAACAATTAAAAATATCTTTCAAGATTTTTTTTTTGCAGTGCTGGGGATCAAACCTAGGGTCTTGCACATACTAGGCAAGAGCTCTACCACTGAACTATACCGCCAGCCCCAATTTGATTATTTTTTTTAACTTCAGATGCATTGAATTATTAAATGAGTAAATGATTTAACCAGATCACTTTATTGATCCATGAAATATTCTAGAAAATATTAGGTCGTGAGTTTGGGACTATGCAGGACTTGCTAAAAGGGTGTAAAAGAAATAGACAGAGAGGGAAGGTGAAGACAGATACTACTTACCTCCCAGTGCTGCAGAGGTGGCCTGCCCCTTCCATCTTAGGGACGTTGGACCTCATGCATCTTAGTTTTGTTTTCTGGAGATCTAGAGGAGATATTGGTAGTAGAATGATGGAAGGGCACCATGTCTCTTTGCTTATGAAAATCAGAGCAGCCTACCTGGTCACTTCAGTTCAAGGACAAGAGTGAAGGTGTAGGGTGGGAGAGCAGGTGTATGGCTGGTGACTGGTGGTTACCAGCATGAGGGAGGAGCCAGACTATTTTGAATGGAGCAGAAAAGGGCTATACATACATAGAGGTTAGAAGGAAGGAGGATGAGCCATCATTTCAAAACTAAAAAGAAAAAAAACCATTAAAAACCCAGAAGATATTCTTTTTAGTTTCATCAAGTTCTTCTGAGTAGTTGAGTTAAATTAAAACTCAGCCGGGCATGGTGGTGCAGGCCTGCACCTATAATCCCAGTACTTGAGAGGCTGAGACAGGAGGATAGCAGGTTTGAGGCCAGACTCAGCAACTTAGCGAGGCTCTCTGCAACTTAGCGAGACCCTGTTTCAAATAAAAAATTAAAATGGCCAGTGGTGTAGCTCAGAGGTAGAATGCCCCTGGGTTCAATTCCCAGTACCACACAAAAATAAAAACAAAGTAAAACCTCAGCCTCATATTTTTCCTAGGTTGTCTGTCTGTGTGTCTGTCTGTCTGTCTGTCTCTCTCTCTCTCTCTCTCTCTCTCTCACACACACACACACACACACACACACATACACACAAATAGGCTACACTCAATTCTTCAGCCTCTGCCTGTGGAAACAAAATCAATATTGTGTTGCACATAAAGCACCTATTTAATCTAAAATTGCATTTTATAGTCCATTTACTCCACCAGAGTAGCCCAAAGTCAGTCTCTGCTTTCTGTTCATTTTCAAGCTGAGCTCACTTCTCATTGTTCTCCCCGTCAGTGTGAACCTTATGAAGGGGTCTTTGAAATAGACAAGAAAAGCTCCAAGAGGGAGACCAGGCTCTGAGGCCCTAGGTGGAAAAGGAGGCGTGCGTGTGCTCACACACAGACGCGCACACTCGGCTCTAAGCTGGCATATAGTTCTTTAGCTTTTTTGTTCTTCCAGTTCACTTTAGCATGAAAAAGGAAGGAAGAAAAAGAAAGAAAAGCCTCCAAAGATGTGTGTGCGTGTGTACCCTTCTATGTGTTGGTGAGCAGACGGGTTATGATGTCAAAACTGTAGACATTATATATAATGACAGCGATGGCCCTGGCGTGAGCTCTCTGCCTTGCTGCCCTATGTTTTACTGGAGTAATCACCCACCCTTCGGTCAGTTGATCCAGTCCTCACACGGTGTATTGCACTCTAATTTTATTTTATTTTCAACAAAACAGTACTTATGCTGAGCTAAAATAGGTGTTATAAGCACCTATTGCCTGAAGCATCCATCTATATAATTTGGAAGTTTCCGAAAGACTCAGTGTATAGTTATTATCTGAGGCAGCGACAAACTCAACCCATCAGGGCCTGTGATGAGAAACTGGCTTTCTTTACTGTCTTTAAACTCAGCTTCTGTTCCACGCTGCCCCCTGTCCAGGGGATTAGACGTGCTCTTGGCAGTTTGGATCAGGGTCTCTCCAAACTCCCATGTGAATTCCAGAGTGGTGATGTCTCACCACAACACCAAGCCACACCTGGGTCCCTGCTGCTCTGTATCCACATTGACACCTACTGAGATGCATAGCTCTGGCCTGGCCCTTGGAGTTCCTCTCACAGCACCCACTTCTGTTGCTCGGGTGTCTGCCTTCCTCCATTCCCAGGGTTATCCTGCACTTCTACCCACCCTGGGACACCCAGAACTCTGGGCCACACTGGTCACTTCCCTGTCTCTCTCAGCTACATGAGTTCCTTTGGCTGCACCCCTGTCTGAGAAGCAGCCCAGGCCCCATCTACTGCCTCCCACAGCGCGCTCTGCTCTGGGGTCTGCCCCACTGCAAGGCTGCCCCTGAGAGTGAGGTTGGGTCCCCCTGCTCTCGTCCCCTTCAAAGTTTCTTTTACTGACCCTTCTCTCTCCTCTGACTCACTCTTACCTCTAGTTTGAAGAATCCTTTTGTATCTATAGAAGCCATTGCAGCGATCGCGTGGATTCCCTCCACTGTCCCTTCATACCCATCCCTTGGCTTCTGGCTGTGTTTGCTTTGAATGACCTGCGCCTGTGGCTTTCTCCTGAGTCTGGCCCTTGGAGCCCCGTGGCCTATGTTCATGCACAAGCAAAGAGCCTGAAGTGTCTCTTCAGGTTTCTATCTAAAGCTCCCCACTGCCAGGGTGGTCCCCAGCCCAAGCCTGATGGGCAAGGGAATCTAAACACCCAGCTCGCTCATCTCGAACTGGCACCAACTCTGAGGCTTGATTTATACCTGCAACTCCCTGAGGGCTCAGAAGGGAGCTGGGAATTGTACCTTCCAGCCTGGGGACTGAAGGACTTGTCCCCCACCTACTGAGTTACTGAGTGTGCTACGGGTGGAACACCTCCATGGGAGCCGGCATGGGAACTGCCTCAGCAGAAGAGAGTTGTCTCCGCCCAAAGCCACGCCCCTTCTTAGGCCAGTCCTCATCCAGGAGTGCCAGATGCAGGAGCCAAAAAGCCAGGCATAGTGGCTCAGACTTGTAATCCCAGTACTTGAGAGGCGGAGACAGGAGGATCTCAGGTTCAAGGTCATCCTCAGCAACTTAGTGAGACCCTCAGCAACTTAGAGTGACCCTGTTTCAAAATGAAAAGGGATGGGGATGTAGCTCAGAGATAGAATGCCCCTGGATTTAATCCCAAGTACAAATAAATAAATAAATAAATAAATAAATAAATAAATACCTAAACTCCAGGCCTCTCTTTGGGATGATGCTAAAGGGCCACCCCAGCTTCTGAGCTCTCCCTGGTCAGCGGATGCCTTCACTGAGACAGCCTCATGGCTCAACCCCTTCTCCTGCCCAGTTCTGCTAAGATATTCTGCTTGATATTCTGCTTCAATATCAAGCAGTTTAGTGGTAGCATGTCTCCACTTTTTGCACTGGAGGAACCACCTGCTTCGCTCCCCTTTTGAACTTCCTGCATGTTGATGCACAGACAGGGCAGCAGTGAGGAGCGTGAGCTCTGGAGATGAACCGGGAGAGAGAACTCCAGCTCTGCTGCTTCCCAGAAGTGCAGCAGAGAAGCACCCCCTTCTCCCTACCTCAGTTTTCTCATCTGTAAAATAGGGATTATAATAGTACTTACTTATTGTGTTGTAGAGAAAACAGAAAGAGATAAGAACATGCTGTAAATAGTACCTAGCACAAAGAAAGTTCTTGGTGACTTCTGTCTATAATATATAAGAGGTCTCTGGATTTCTTTCTGAGTGTGAGGTTTGGAAATTCGAAAGCCAGGGAAAAACACTTCAAGCTTCATCTATATGATCGTTTCATGGTATAACAAATTTGGAACAGACTAGCTTTGGGAAGAGGGGAATGTGTAAAAGGAAGAATGAGCGAGGGGAAAGGGGCGATTGGCTAATATTTCGAAATAGTATCCTGTTATGCAGACTTAGTTCCCTTCACGTCACAACAAGCTTATGTGCAGAAATTGTCATCTAGTTATCTTGAAATGAGATTTTCTTTTTAATGAGAAATCATAACGTTTGGTGATTATTTTCAGATCTATAAAGTTCTTTTAGTCAAACTTCAGGCTCTAAATTTTCAATTAAGCCATTCTGAGCCTGAGCAGGATCCCAGGAAAGAAAGGCACCATCAAGTTAGCCAAACAGCATGGAAGTAGCTTCGCTTGGTGGGAGGAGGGGAAAGAGGAGGTTTTAGTCCTCTGTTAACTTGACAATGACTCCTGCCCACCCAAGGTTGTTTGGTGGTGGAGGCCTATCTTGGACTCTGCAGAAGTAGAAAATAAGGCCTCTTTCTCCCACGGCAGGTGTGCACGCCATGCTTAGCTCTCACCTCGAGAGACACCTTTTCTTTCTGGTATAAAAGAGGAGTTTTAGACACTGCCTGCCAATTGAAAACCAAGTCTAAGACGCTCACCCCTTCTAACCTTTTTAGCTGGGAGAATCATCCCGTTCTAAAGCCAGCAACTTTGGGGAGAATGCTCTATTGACAATAGCGCTAGAAGTGCAGCTTGGATTGGGGATAAAATATTTATAATCCCTCTCTGGGGGGGGGGTGAGCTTAGCACAATGAATCCACGGGCCTTGGCTCTCCTGAGGTATTTTTCTCATTCTCCCTGGCACGGATAAAATCTAAACTGTACTTAAGAAACGGTGTTAAATGTGTTAGTTGACTGAATCTGGCATTTATAATGCAATTTAGCAAAGTTTTATATTGACAGCATGACATTTTTAAAGGGCCCTTTCTGATTAACAAGGTTCAGAATCGCTCCCTTGATTATGCTTGCAGAGTGAGTATAAAACACGACAGGCTCTGGAAGCAATGAATCCGCGCTCTGTTCGTGCTAGGCGCATTGTGCTCTCCTAGTGACCATTTCGAGGGAGGATTAGCCTGGGACCGCGTTCTTCAGGACCGAAGAAAATCTGTTTTCTCGCTTTGGGGGGCCCTTCTGCACGGAAAAGGTCTCAATGGGCAGAGGAGAGGTGAGGCTTGGAAGCCAGGGCAGGGTAATTTCACTTCCTGGAGATCCCCCTGGTACTTTCGGTTTTCCTTGTTTCCATAAAGCCAGCCTAAGAAATCCAGCTTGGGGCAGGCACGGGGGGTGGGGGGCAGAATATTCTCTTTCCAAAGAGCAAATTGAGAAAGGTTTTAATTTATCTTACTGCATTACTGTCACTTTTACTATCACTATAAATATTCTCTGGTTATCCCCTAAACAGCCAACAATCTCATGTAGACCTCACGGAGGAGAGAAAGGAGACATGTCAGTAATTTTTGTACCAGGCCAACAAATGTGACACAGTGATATAAATGATCCCGGCTGTTTCACAGTAGATGCGGCCACAAGCGTCCAATCTCCTGGTCATGATGCTCCCAGGAACTACCTATCGAGCTTCCGACCAAGAGCTAGACACTGCGTGAAATGCACCACCTTTGCGTGTGCGTTAAAATGTTCATGGTGTAAATGTCCAATTTTGAAGTGTACAGTTCAGTGGATCGAGTGTATTCACGTTGTGCAGCCATCACCAGCCACCTCCAGCACTTTTTCATCATCAACCTAAAGCTCTGTGCATGCTGATGACTCTCCCTCTCCACCCTACCGCCTGCTAACCGCCATCCTACCCTCTGCCTATAGATTTGGTTGTTCTAAGTACTTTATGTAAGTGGGATTACACACTATTCATCCTTTTGTGATTGGCTTACTTCATTGAGCATAATGTCTCTATTCATCCAAGTTGTAACATTTTTCAGGATTTCCTTCCTTTTGATGCTGAATAATATTCCGTTGTAGGTATACATCACATTTTGCTTGTTCTTCACCCATTGATGGATACTTGGGTTGTTTTGCCTTTTGACTACTGTGATCAGTGCTACCATGAACATGGGTGTGCAAAAATGTGTGTACATGGGTATAAATGGATCTATAAACCTATTGCACCTCTGATTTCTGTACTGATCCTGGAGCAGAGGTACAGCTCCTATTTTATAGGTGAAGGAACTGGTGCCCAGAGAGATGACCTGCCTACAACCATACTCCTCGCAGGCAGTTATTCTGGGGGGTGAAGCCATCTCCCTGCCATCCTCCTCATCTCTGTCCTCTGGTTCAGTTCAGTCCCTGCGCTGTGTCCGCTCAGCATGGGTACTTCGGTAAAGACAATCTCTTGTTCATTATCAGTTGTGATATGTTTTCCTGTGGACAAACTGATCAAAACCTGGCAAGAATTCAATAACAGATGCCCTGGGAATTCACAGATGCCACATGCCCGTTCCTCAGCATGCAGAGAGAAACTGAAGAGCTGGAGTACCTAGGAGACAGTTCCTGTGCATGCCCATATGCCAAGATTCACCTTGACAGAGGAATGAAAGAGCTTCCACTCTCAGCCGTGTATCAGCCAACTTGAGGTCCCAAGCAGAGAGGCTGGACCCAGGAAGTTGCACAGGTGTCTAAGATCTGGTAAAGGGACATTGAGACCACTCAAAAAAAAAAATGATGTTCCTGGTATGGAAGTTTGCATGTCAAACTCCCTGAGCCTTGGACCCCTTATGATGTTTCCAAGAATATTATTTTGAACCTAAAGGGAGAGATTAAAAGGCCTGATTACTTGTGGGCAAGTCTCAAACTATATGCAGTTTCTTTCTTACTTGCATGGGTTTTGCTTTGAACTGAGAAGGAGGAAGGAGGTTAGCAGGGGACAGAAACACAAGTGCAGATGTGAGCTGGCTGCTGCCTGGCTTGTCTTACACAGCTGCACAGAGGAGCTGCCCTGCGGTCCACGTCCCCAGATGATGGAGCCAAAGGACGCAACTCTGGCATCCCGAATCCCCAGACCTCAGAGAGCATCTGTGATGTGGGCATTTTCCAGTGAGCATGGGCAATGGCCAGTGGCCAGGGGGACGGATCCTCAGGCACCTTTAGGGGCGGGCTCTCACCAACTGGGGGCAACTAGAGAGAAAGATATGGCAGGTGCTGGATGACAAGCAGGTGAAAGTTTCCCCCCAAGATCTGGATGGGGTGAGACGTTGTTGGCAACCCACTATGAGCATGTGGGACAAGAGCAGAGAAGTCAGGCTATGGGCCGTTCCTTTGGATCCCTTGGTCCCCCAGCTCTGGTCCCACTTTTAGAAATCATATGACCTTTGGGGTTCCTCCCACCTCTAACATCCTATGAAGCAAAGTATCAATATTAACAAAGTATAAATCGAAGACTAACAACCCACCTGGAGTGGTGATGCACGCCTGTGATCCCAGTACTTGGGAGGCTGAAACAGGAGGATGGCAGGTTTAAGACCAGACTCGGCAACTTAGGGAGACCCTGTCTCAAAATTAAAAATAAAAAGGGCTGGGGTGTAGCTTTGAGGTAGAATGCCCCTAGGTTCAATTTCCAGTAATGAATAAATAAATAAATAAACAAATAAATAAATAAATAAATAATAAATAACCAACCAACCCACCTGGGAGACAGGGAATCGGTCAGCACACACACCGTGAACATCATGACAGCGTTGGGTGCTTGAGAGCAAGTTTACTACATGTTGTCTCTGATGCACAGGACACGCACCTTTGTGCTGCTGATTGTACAGCTAATGTGGGGACTCTGGGGCCCAGGCACAGCGACTGAGCAGGGCTACCCCTCCCATCCCGTTATCCAGATGCATGCCATCCAATCCCCAGACACACCGTCACACACCATGTCAAAGCAACGCCTGGCAGCATGTCACAATTCAAGGACTGATCAGTATTTACTTTCTAAATACCCCTTTGGAAGGATTTATTATTTGTCTTTTAAAATAAACTGAACCCCAGTTGGAACAGTGGGCCTCGGCGTGTAAGCAATTTGTCACAGGGCCTTTATTTTGGAGTGGTGTGTGTGTGTGTGTTTGCATGTGTAATGTGACACTAGATTCAAACCTGATATATTTGTAGTTAATGGAAAACACCATCAAAGGAAGACTTGCCACTCAATATACATTTGTTGTTATAGTTGTTCTAGAAACAATAGCAAGACAAAGACTGCAAATCTAACCTGAAAACAAGCTCTTGGGCATCTCCCCTTTTCAAAATCAAAGCCAAGTTCGCTTTACGGCTCAGTCCTAATGGGTTGATCAATTGATTATATAAGTGATTAAGCTGCAGGCAGATGGCATGAGACGCAGGCAGTTTCTCTGCACAGTTTCCAGTGACAGACTGATGTCCGTTAGCTCTGGGGCAAGGACAGTACCCTATCAGCAAGGCCACTGCTAACAGAAACTTTTCCAAAAAGAAACTCTTGCCAGCCATAACCTGTTCCTCTTCCATGATTATTATTTGAGGCGGAGGGCCCAGACCCAAATCCTGAACCACCTCCAACACCAGAAGATGTGCTTTTAATGTTTGTGTTTTTAAGTGATTTGGGGGGAAAGTATGGGCTTGCTCTTTTTGTTTGCTTTTGAAACTGACTTTACTGATGAAGATCTGGAAAAGAGACTTTTGCTAGGAATTTCCAAAGATGGTTGTCAGTATACTTTTTAGCCTAAATTGGCAGGACAGAGAGCTATGGTGGAAAGGAAAGGAATCCCACCAGAAACAAAGCCAATCCCTATACATACTATATTTTTCCTATAAATATTTTTCCTATAAATACTTATCTATGATAAAGTTTAACTTATAAATTTGGCATGTAAGAGGTTAACAACAAATATTAAAATTTTAATAATGTACTATGATAAAAATTATATGAATGTGGTCTCTCTTTTCCTCTCAAAATAACTTATTATCATATTGTCACTCTTCTTCTTGTGATTATGTGAAATAATAGTTGAAGGAAGCATTTTACAGCTTCTCTTTAGCATATCCAAACTGCCAGCATCACTACTCTTGTCCTTTGAGGCCATCAGGACAACTTGAACAGAAGCACTGTGACATGGCGACAGTTGATCTGATGACCAATGTGGCTATTGAGTGACGATGGGCAGGGGTCACACCACATGGGTACCCTGGACAAAGAGATGGTTCCCATCCCTGTTGGGACAGAGTGGAATGGCATGATGACACAGGTTTCAGCATGCACCTCAGAAAGTTGCACAATTTAAAACTATGAATCGTTTATTTCTGAAATTTTCCATTTAGTTTTTCTGCACCATGGTTGACTCCTGGTAACAGAAACCATGGAATGTAACACTGTGGTTCACAAGGCTGTGGTAGAGACTTCCAGAAAGAAAAATCCCACAACATTGGCAATGGTCTTATGGGTGATGAACAGTAATCGTAAAGTATGTAGCATGTGGAGAAGAGATCAGGTGTCCTGGCCCCTTAGGTACTGTGAGTGAGGACCTGGAGTCAGGAGAATCTGACCCACCTCCTGGGGAGAGACCATGTTGCTGACCTTGCAAGTGTAAAGTGTTGTATACCCTACAACACCCCAGGACAGAGAAGGAAGCCCAAGGTTCACGATTCTTGGCCCTAGCCGGAGTTACTCAGAAAGTTCATGTTGAGCTAAGTGAGATCAGCCAGACTCAGAAAGTCAAGGGGTTTTTGCTTTCTCTCATATACAGAAGCTAGAGAGAAAAAAATTGGAAAGGGGGGGTTCATGAAAACAGGAGAGAGACCAATTGAGTAGCGGAAGGGGATCCAGGAAGGGAGGAGGGGAGGGAAAGGAGAGGTACAGAGAAGGAAAGTCTCCATGTATCACTATGAATCTCACAATTATGTATAATTATAGTGCACCAACAAATAAATAAATAAATAGAAAGCTCATAGCCAGGTGTGACAGTGCACACCTGTAGTAACCCCACTACTTGGGAGACTGAGACAGGAGGTTCGCAGGCTCAAGGCCAGCCTCGGCAACTTAGTCAGACCCTCAGCAACCCAGCAAGACCCTATTTCAAAAGAAAACAAAACAGAAAAGAGCTGGGGGTATAGCTTGGAGGTAGAATGCCCCTGGGTTCAATCCCCAGCACCAAAAAATAAAACCAAAACAAAACCCCCAAACAAACAAACAAACAAAAAGAAAGCTCAAGTCAATCAGGTTCTTGTAATGAAACTTCCCCATACTCCTATCTGGTGGCCCTTGTGACAAGTGATCCACCTGGGTCATTGCTGCCCTTGTTATTGCTGGCCTCCTACTCATAGCCAGTTACCCGAGCATCCTCTGCCCTCTCACCTCCTCTCCCTCTCTTTCCAGGTTGGGTGGTTCCAGGTCAGACCTATCAAGAGAGATCTTACTTATTATCCTCAATAGCGATTGCTTAGCTACTTCATAGACTCAGAATATGCAAAGCAATTTGGTCAACCTGACACTTCTCTTTTTTTTTGGCTAGTCATGAGAGGGGCGACTATATACCAAAAAGATATCTCACTTATAGAAATAACCCTCTTTGCACCATCAAATTATGCCCGTCATGTCAACACTCACACTCTGTTTGCACTAGTATGGCTTTGATAGAACTTGTATCAGTATAAATATGACTTTAGCTTTTAACTGCTAATTATATCAACATAAACTTAATTTATAGTGATAATCACAGTCATAATGTGCTTCTGCCAAACATCACCACTGATCCTTTGAGGCATCGTGTAAACTCAGCCATTAGCAATCATGCAAATGCTCCCATTACTCATTATGATACTGGCTAAAGAACTTCTCTAATTGACTTCTTCCTGAAGTCCAGAGTAAGCAAGAACAGCAGAAGGCGAGACAATGCAGCTCGATTTATTACCACCACCTCGTTTCTTCCCGCCGCTCACATTGGTAAATATAAAGTTGCAGAGAAGGGCCTCAGTATGGAATGGGCATGATCTCAATTCTAAATTTAGTTTTGGTCACATTATAGCATTCGGATCACAACACTTTCACTCAGACAAATGTCAAATAACACTTAGTTCATACAACATACCACTTCTATCTCCCAAGGTCAGGATTAAAAAAAAAAAGCTTTCTTGTATCTTGTAAATTCCTTCTGCCTTTTGGTTTAAGGGACTCAGAGTGCTTTCCTGATTTCAATCATCAGTCCTTGTTTGGTGGTGGTGTATTGGGTATTTGTTGTTTATGCCACTCAGTGCTTGTTTCCTTGTCTTGCCACACTCGTGCCCTGATTTTGTCTGAGGAACCTTCCATCCAACTCTCTCAGCCCATATTGTTCTCAGATAGCTGACTCTGCCTCAAGGCCCCAGGGTGAAGCATTCACTCTAGTATAAACCAATCAGCATGCTTCACTGCTCCCTGTCCATGGTGATTGGTTCATGGGTGGGCACGTGACCCAAGTCTGGCCAATCGAGGTCAATGAGACTCAACTCCAGGAAGCACAATTTCTCTCCTCTCAGTTGGATCTGAGACTCTGAGGAAGGTGTTGTGTGGCTCTTGTTCCAATGCTTTGACCCCAGTGGAAATCCTAAGAACTGAAGCAGCCTACTGAAGAGAGAAACAAGCCCTCATGACATGTAAGCCCCTAAATCACACTGTATCTGAAACCAGCCTTTCTCTCAACTTTTGGATCATGTGCATCAAGAGCCCCTTTTTGCTTAACCCAGTTGGTCTGTTTACTGTCAGTCAATAAATAATCCTGATACAGGCAGCAAGTGGACATTGGGTACGATTATATCCATTTCTAAGATGGAGGAGGGAGGATAAAGAAATGATGTCCAGTCAGTAAAGGGGCCATGTGAATTAAACACAGAGGTTGAGCAAATCTTAAACATTCCCAAATCAAAGTGTCCTACAAATACAAAGGAGTTTTAATAAGATTTAAAAATCAGAAACCAGAGTTCCCAGCACAAAACTGATGTCTTTTCCTTTTCAAATATTTCTGATTCTCCGGTTGGTTCTGTGCCAACGAAAGTAAAGCTCTGTATAGACAGAAGCCTCAGGAGAGTTGCAGGGAACTGGGTGGTAGCGGAAGAGCACATGCAGAGTCTATAAAATGATCAATTCCAAATTCAGAAAAGTTGGTGAGAAACTAAAGTCAAATGTGAGGCGCTAGATTGATATGATCCTCTTGTACTTGGGAAATCTAGTTTTGTGTGCCAAGCCAAGGAAGTGTGAGGAAAATCAAATTCTGGGGGCTTCTGAGGATGCCATTTTTCATCTCCAAATCTGTCTTCCCAGCACCCAACCTGCTGCTCTGTGCAGTGCGGGGCATGCTATCTGTCACCGTCCCCCCAATTAGCACTTTGAATGCAATCACGACAATGGGTCCATGCTCTCTATCTGCCATGGGCAGGCTGGTTTCTGCAATTAAACTAAAGTTCTGGTTTTGGCTAATAACAGGCAAGGAATGTGACAGGGAAGGGACCATTCATTCATTAACTCATGCTAATGGGTGCTAGGACCAGCCCACCACCAGCCCACATGTGCAGGAGCCAGAGACACAGCGTCACTCTGATCTCAGAATGTTTTGCGTGTTTATTTCACAACATTACTGAGGTCTGGCAGTTATCTAATTGGGAACAGTTTTAAGGGAAGAGAAAAAGAGAATTTGGGTTTAAGTATCAGCCTTAGGTTTCCATATTTTATGAAATCATCATTAATTTTCAATAAAAGGCTGATGGCAATACTATGAGACCTACATGTTTATGCAGAAAAATGTTCCCTGGCTATCCCTATGAGTCTGGTAAATATAGGGATCATGATTATCTCTTACTTATGTAAGGTAAATGGTAATTATCCCAGAAATCTAAGTTATATGAAAAGTTAAGTCATTGCAAAGAAGGGAATGGACTGAGTACCCTTGTCCCTTAATATCTGTGGGACATTCATTCCAGGTTCCCACTTGGAGACCAAAACCTGCAGATGCCCAGGTCTCTTATATAAAAAGGGTGTTATATTTGCATATTACCTATGTACATACTCCCATAGGATCATCTCTGAATGATTTATGATAACTACTCCATATAAATTCTTGTAAATGGTTATTTTACTGTATTGTTTATGGGATAATGATTTTAAAAAGTCTGAATATGTTCAGTACAGATGCAAATTTTTTTCAAATATTTTCAACCCATGATTGTTTGAATCCTGGCTTATGGAACCCACAGATACAAAGGGCCATCTGCATGACATTGGGTAACATAGAAAGTGGGGAGAATGAAGCTAGTTTGCTTTGTGACAGAAACTATGGAATCCTTTCAATCATTCTTTCGGCACAGAAGTACTAAGTAGTCACCAAGTACTAGGCACCCTGCTGGATGTTGCCTACTCAGGATTAACCAAAGCAAAAACTGTTCTTGCCTGCTATAAGTTCACATTCTTTTGGTCACAGGGAATTAGGTCTCAGAAGACCCAATCAGGTATTGTATGCAGGAAAAGTTGTAATGGAGCTATTGCTGCTTGCCCAACTGGTCTTTAACCATTTCTCCCATCTGGGCCCTGCAGTTTTAGAAATTGGTGACCTAGAAAAAGTAGTGACGGTCATGTAAACATCATGTCGGAGCCTTTGGGATCGTAGAGATTAACCTGCGGGCGTAGATACAGACTTTGTTCTTTCTAGGTCAGTTGGATAAAGCAGGCGCTTGGCCCCTGATCCTCTTTGTCCCAGCTAAACCTTTCTTCTCCATCTCATCGTCCCAGTACTCAGTCCAGCCCCAGTCAGCTGTCTCTCTAGCCCCCAGTAGAGAATGCACAAAGGTGATGCGGGGATAAGATCATATTTGTCTCAACTATAGAATAAGCAGCTTAAAACATATATAGAATAAGCAGCTCCTAACATAATGGGTCATTTTTCAACAATGATAATGTTTGTGCAAACCTGCCGAGCAGTTTTAAGGACTGCGCACATCTACAGCAGGCTGGAGGTCATCTGTCCAGGGGGTCGTTTAGGCTGGGCTCTGGATTACAGCAGCTGCAGATGAGCTCCTCCATCGATGCTTCCACTTTAACTATTAATAACATGGAGACAAGTCCCAGCTTCCCTCCAGAGCACCATCTATTCCAAATTAATTTATTAAAAATGCATTCTAGTCATTAGTGCTAAGCAGATTTATGAAAAGCAGATCATCTAGGGCACGTAGATGTGCAAGCCCTGGCACTGAAGTCGGTGCCAGGTTTTCTATCACTCATCTAGAATCCAGGTCATGGGTGTCGATATTTGTAGACTCCCTCTTTGGAAGTTATATATTTCCCCTGGTCTATTTCTCATGGTGACACGGCTTTCCGGCATCATCTGACAGGTGGTGGGTGACATGGATCTATAGTTGCTTCAGTTTAGGCTGGAAATATTCTACCAAGTGAAGGCAATGTTCAGATCACGATCTGGGTATATGTTAAGTGCTAGGGGGAAGACTTAAAATTTCTCATTTTTCAATGATGAGCATTTTGGCTTTTATTATTTTGACTGGCATTTTTTACTGTATTTTTTTCTTTCTGTAGGTTGTCGGCTGACTTAATGACAGCTGGTAACACCAGTTACAAAATACATTCTTTTTCTGTTTTTGTTTTTGTTTTTTTTTTGCGGTACCGGGGATTGAACCCAGGGGCGTTCTACCTCTGCGCTACACCCCTGGCCCTAAGTTGCGGAGGGTCTCACTAGGTAGAGAGAGAGAGAGAGAGAGAGAGAGAGAGACAGGGAGAGACAGAGAGAGAGAGCTGAGGCTGGCCGCGAACCTGGATCCTCCAGTCTCCACCTCCCAAAGTACTGGGATTACAAGCGTGCGCCACCACGCCCGGCTACAAAATACATTCTTAAAGGAAAAATCTTTTTTTGTGTGTGGTACTGGGGATTGAACCCAAGGGCATTCTACCTCCAAGCTACACCCCCAGCCCTATTTTTATTCTTTATTTTGAAACAGGGTCTCACTAAGTTGCGGAGGGCCTCGCTAGGTAGCTGAGTCTGGCTGCGAACCTGCGATCCTCCTGTCTCAGCCTCCCAAGTACTGGGTTGAAGGAAAAAAATCTTTAACAAAGAAATACTCTAATAAAGTCTTGCATAGGGGTTCTTGATTAGCTATTTCATCAATGGAGAATAAATTGTGTTAATGAGAAGGCAGAGGAAAGCAATGGGGTAGATGTGCTGGAGGGTCACAAGGGGTGTGATGCCAAGTGTGTCCTGGGGAAGGAGGACACTCATAAGAAAGTGTGCTCTCTACTGTGCTCTGAAACCTGGGCTTCAGAGTCATTCAAAGAGTTTTATTTTATTTTTTAAATAGATCTTCCAAAGTATATCTCAAACCATTATATTAAAATTTGCAGAACTGGAGGACCAAATGTGCACTTTTTTTTAAAATTCAGTCTCCGTAGAGACTGTCAAAAATTGCCAATGCCGACTATATTGCAAGTCGTCATGGTGGGGTATTGGGAAAATTTTCAATTAGCAATAATCGTGCCTCGGATAAACCTCATTGGCTACGATACTGCCACCGCGCAAAGCTCAAATATGTACTTTTAAAAGGCTTTCTACGTTGTTCTGTTGGTCAGGCAAGTTTTCCCTCTGTTGTTCTAGTCTACCTAGGGCTTAGATGGCTGATCAGGGTGGATTTGTAAGAGCAGATATCTCTTGAACTAAAATTTGGCAGCTGAAGAAGGACTTTCCAGGCAGTCAGAGAGGCCCTAGACCCCGCTTCTTCCTGGGTTCCTTGACCAGCCATAGACTCCACCAGGTCATGCCTGATAGTCTCTCGTGGAACAAATGCCAAAAGGTCACTGTACCCAAACTCAAGCTGCATGTTACTCTCAGTACAGGGCCCTGAGCAGCCAGCCCTGGGGCAGAGTGATACAGCCAAGGTGCAGGGGTGGGCCATATCTTCCTAAAATCCTGCCCGTCTCGCTGCAATTAGAAATAGGTCTCCCCCGAACCTGCAGCTGTTCTAAAATAGCTGTCTGCATTCCATTGCTAACTCAAAGTAAAACAAGAAAAGAAAAGACAATGAGGTGTTTTCCCTAAAGCTAACCTTATTTCAGTTTTAAAAACTCGGAGTAGCCGAATGTGGTGGCACACACATGTAATCCCAGTATTTGGGAGGCTGAGACAGGAGCATCACAGGTTCGAAGACAGCCTTAGCAACTTAGCAAGGCTCTCAGCAACTTAGTGAGACCCTGTTTCAAACTAAACAAATAAAATAGGCTGAAGATGTAGCTCAGGGGTAGAACGCCCCTGGGTTTAACCCCCAGTACTACAAAAAAAAGAAAAAAATAATAAAATAAAACTCTGAGTAAAAGAATATCTACTCTTTATAAATATGCAAAATGATATTTAATAAGTTTTCAAATAAATATCCTTTTATTTGGAAAAAATAAAAAGATACCAACCATATGTCAATCCCTGGGTCACTGGTCTTTGATACCCAGACATCTAGGAACAGCCAGTCTGGTCTTCTAAAATAAAAAAAAAACTCCAATTTTCCTCTTCCCTTATCTTGCCATTCTTTGTCCTGACTACACTAAAACCCCACTGCAGATAACCCCTGAACCTTGATAAATTGCTCCTTTTTTTTCATACTATCTTAACAAACTTCGATTTCTGTTCAATTTATTTTATCCCCCATGACTGTACTTGCTGAAATCAATACGAATGCAGGCGGAATTGAAACAACTTATGTAAACTTTCCTTAGGAACGTGATCATATATTTGAACCCCTAAAATCACTAAACAGGATTTCAGAGATATGGAAAATGTTTTCCCCATCAACAGAGGTAGAAAGATTATTATTCCTTCTCCTCCAACCCATTCCCTCTGCAGAACTTCTTTTTTTTCAATCACAATATTTGACATCAGAACCTTAGATCAGCGAAGAGAAGTACTTGTCTCCCTCGTGGTTCGGGGGCTCAATTTATGTGGATATGAATAAGATTTATGGGTTGTAATAAACATTTCTAAAACGTGACAAAAGAGTGAAGATTTAAAGACACTTACTAATTTAAGATGACATTTTAAACATTCACAGTCTTTGGAGCAATACATATTTCAGGTCTTTATACAGGTTTCCAGGCAGCATGCCTATTAGGAAATGAAAATCAAATGTGTACTTTTCTCTCTTTGCATGCCCCCCCACTTATCGCTACCCAGTAGCTACCCCATTCATCAGTGTTTAGTGGTGCCTTTATGCTCAGCACCTAAATGTTAAACAAATTAGAATCTTAATATATGAGGTGTGACTACGAGGTCTAAAAGGAAATAGGGAAAAGGAAAAAAAAAAGGAAAAGAAAAGGTTGGCCATGACTTCGTTATAGATGCCCTGTTAGAACTCTAAATTTTCAAGAACTGAATTTGACATAGTGCCAGTCTTGGGGAAAATGCTGCCTATGCTATTTTTCTTCTTACATGGGAAATTATACAAGTAAGTCTATCAAGAAAACATGTCATGGATTTGGAAAGTTGGGGCTTGGCCAATTTTCACACATCTAGTTCACTGGGCGGCAGCCTTCGCTCTTCAGCTAATAAGGACTTAGGTGAACCCAGCTTAGTCCGGGCCAGCCCCTCCACCCGCATTTGATCTCACCTGGATGCCGGCCCTCAGCTCCGGCCTGGCGCTCTCCATTCAGGACCCCTTTTATTTCCAACACAAAATGGTCTCATGTTGTTAAATGGTCTCTAATTTTTCTAATAGTAGACAGTAGAGTTTCTTGCTGTTTTTGCAGTAAGCGTGCTTTATTTTGCCTCCCTAATTTGCTCCCAGTTGACTCTGATTGCATTGGCTTGGGCAACAGGGAGGGGCTGTGGTTACCCTGAAAGCCATGTGCTTGAAGTAGTCCTAATGATCTCATGGGGTGTTGTGTGTAATGCAAACCCCAGGTCCCCTCCACTCTGTGTAGATGCCAGTCTCAGTGACTGACATATACTTAAGCACTCAGGGCTGGTTTTCAGTATGTGATTTACTCTCTCCCTTTAATTACCCTGGAGATGGCAAGCCACGAATACTTGAGGCTTGGCTTTCAGGGTAAAGAGTATTCCCAGGAACAGGTCACAAACAGTACCTTGTCCCTTTGGGGCCTGAGCTAATTCAGAGAAGAACTCCATGACGGGTTCCAGGGTGGGCTGATGTCTGCATTTCTAGTAATTTCAAAAATATACATCTAGAAGAGGAGTTGTGGTGAATTACGGTCAGCTGCAGAAGAGAATTTAACTCATTTCGAGGATGCCCATAATGTTCAACAGCCCATATTACAGAGAGATATTTTTCTCTTTTTTCATGTACTAGCATGTGGTGCCCCACACATGGAGGGCTTACTAAGGACAGCTCACATTCTTCCATGGGGAGCCCTTGCTGTGGGTCCACCCAGGTCCCACAACTTCTGAGTAAATGGCAGTTAAGTCCTGATGTCGCCTCTAGTTCCCATGGTCACCATGGACACTATTCAACCTTGGAAGCACAAGAAATGAGTCAGGACCACATAGCTTGCAAAGATGGTACATTGCTCAGGGTTCTCCAGAGGAATGAAACCAATAGAATTTATATCCTATCTATCTATCTATCTATCATCTATCTATCATCTATCAATAATCTATCATCTATCATCTATCTATATATCTATCTATCTATCATCTATCTAGAGAGAGAAAGAGAGAGACAGACAGAGAGAGGATTGATCAGTTTGGTTTACATGATCAGAGGCTAGATAGCCCCACAATGGCGTTGGTAGGCTGGAGACCTGGAAAACCAGTAGCTGCTCAGTCTAAGAAGCTGGAGCCTCAGAACAAGAGGGACCAATGATTCAGCCCCAGGCTGGGGCTGGTGACCTGGAAGCTCCCTGGATTGTCGCTGGTGAGAGTCCAAGTTCAAAGGTTGGAGAATCTGGACTCTGACATCCACAGGAGATGGCAGCAGCAAAAACCCAGCAGCTCAAGGAGAGTCGAGGTTGTACACACAGAAGTAAGCTTCCCTCTTCTTTTGCTGTTTGCTCCATCTGGGTCTCTAGCTTATTAGGCAGTACTGCCCACATTCAGGGCAGGTCTTCCCCCATCAGTTTTCTGACTCACATGCAGACTGGCTCTGGAAACACACTCGGCAGTGAGCATGACCAGTGTTCTAGGCATCTCTCAATTCGCTCAAGTTGATAACCAAAATTAACCATCACAGTTTCTCATAACTGGGGGCTTTTACCTACCCACATCCTTGAGCATTTTGCAGTGAGTGGGCCTGTTTTCTCTCACCTTTGTAGATTCTGTACCTTACCTGCCTTCAGGAAAGCCTTGAATGATTTTTCCACCAGTAGAGAAGTCTTGTCAGGCCTGCCACCTTCCAAGGGGCAGAGAGAATCTCTGAGTTTATCCTGAGCTTACCCTCCCATCCAACATAGACAGACCACTGGGAAAGCCCTTTAAAAAAAAGTAAAGTAAAAACATCATTTTTTATATCACAGGCCATTCTATGCTATCATCTAGAATATATTTAGTACTAATCAAATATGTATTAGCTACAAATAAAGAAAACATCTTCCTAGGAAAGACTTTCAGCAGTCAAGGTGCTTAGGGCTAGGCTCACCCCTTGCCAAGGTCGCAGGCAGTCACTCTTCCGTCCCCTGGTGCTGCTGTTAGTATCTGAGCACTGCAGCAAAGTGGTTAGGTATGCAGGCTCTAGCATCACAGAGCAAGCTTCTACTCAGATTTCCCCAAAGTCCTTTTTTACTTTTTATTTTTTTTTAATCATTTTGGACTGAGGATTGAGCCCAGGGGCGTTCTACCTCTGAGACACACCCCCTGCCCTATTTTATTATTTATTTGTAAATAGGGTCTCACTAAGTTGCTGAAGCTGGCCTTGAACCTGCAATCCTTCCTACCTCAGCCTCCCAAGTACTGGGATTACAGGCATGTGCCACCACTTCTGGCTTCTAATGTCCTTTTTGGTGCTAAAAATATATGATTCAATACTAACAATGATTTGTGGGTGACTCTAGATGTATTTACACAGTGAACAAAATCGGTTTTTCCTCCATGTTTGGGAAATTTGACTCAGTTTTTCAAATTTTGCTCATTTTTAGAGACTTTTAGTTAGCCGTGTCTGACTATTTTTTGTTTGTTTTGTCCATTCATTCATGATGTTCACTGGCTCCTTTTGCAAATAAAACTATTCAGGCTTTCCCTTAAGCAGTGGTGCAAAGACTAGATCCTCAAAGCAAACAGCATAAGAATTAGCAAGGAGGAATTATGAAAATCAACCCAGATTAATAGATGAAATTTAATGAAGCAAACTGGGACATTAAAAAAATTCTCTAGAAACCAGGCCCCAGAATTGTAGGCAAAACCAGACTGAAAGCCCAGTGAACCCAGTACATGAAGGGTCAGGTCCCTGTGTCTAACTGCTGCTTGAAAAGTTAACCTCCCCCAGATAGTCAGGAATAAAATGATATCATATTAAACAAACAAATGAAAACAACAAAGTGGACAGAGAAGATAAATGAAATAAGATTGAATATTGATTAACTGTTGACACTGGGTAATAGATGATGGATACTTGGAGCCATTATTCTCTTCTCTTTACTTATGTGCATATTTTAAATTTTTCCAATATAAAAAAGTTTAAAGTGGATCACAGACCTAAATGTAAGATGAAAACTATAAAACTCCTGGAAGATAACATAGGAGAACATCTAGATGGTCTTAGGCTTGGCAATAACTTTCTAGATAATGACACTAAGACACAGGCATAAAAGAAATAATCGATTAAGTTGGCAGTCATTAAAATTAAAAGTTCCTGCTCTGAAAAAGACACTGTCCAGAGAATGAAAACATAAGCTACACACTGGAAGGAACTATTTGCAAATGGCATGCCCGATAAAGGACTTTTATCCAAAATATACAAAGGCCTCTTAAAACTCAACAATAAGACCACAAACAATACAGTTTTAAAATGGGCCAATGACATAAACAGACACCTATCCAAAGAAGATATATAGAAGCCAAATGAGCATATGAAAAGATGCGCCATATTATATGTCATCAAGGAGATGCAAATTAAAACAATAAGATACTTCTACGCACCTATTAGAATGACCCAAAACCTCACAGATAGCACCAAACGCTGGGAGACTGTGGAGCAGCAGGAGCTCTCCTTCATGGCTGGTGGGAATGCAAAATGCTGCAGCTACTTTAGAAGACGATTTGGCAGTTTCTTACAAAATTAAATACACTATTACCCAACGATCCAGCAACCATACTCCTTGGTATTTACCCAAATGAATTGAAAACTTCTGTTCACACAAAAAACTACACACAGATGTTTATAGCAGCTTTATTCGTAATTGCCAAAACTTGGAAGCAGCCAAAACTTGGAAGCAACTTTCAGGAAGTGTCTCAGTCTGTTTTATGTTGCTATAACAGAATACCATGGACTGGGTAAATCATAATAGAAGTTTATTCAGCTCCCAGTTCTAGAGGCAGGGGAATCCAAGAGCATGGTGCCAGCATCTTGTGAGGGCCTGCTCGCTGCGTATAACATGGTGGAGAGCAACACGGGGTGAGAGGGAGTGAGTGTGCCAACTCAGGTCTCTTTTCCTCCTTTTATAAGGCCACAAATCTCATTGTGGGGCCCCACCCAGATGACCTCATCTAACTTTTAATTATCTCCCCAAAAGTCCATTAACATATGAATTTTGGGATTGAGTTTTTAATCTGTGAACTTTAGAGGACATATTTAAACCATAGCAACAGGTGAATGGATAAATCAACTGTGGTACGTCCAGGCAATGGAATATTATTCAGCATGAAAAAGAAATGAGCTATCAAGCAAAAATATAAATATCAAGAGAAAATATAAATCCATTTTACTAAGTGAAAAGAAGCCCATCTGAAATGGACATATATTGTATGATTCCAACTACATGATATCCTGGAAAATAAGAAACTACAGAGACTAAAAAGATCTGTGGCCACCACCATTAGTAGGGAGAGAGGGTGAATTGGTAGAGCACAGAGGATTTTTAAGGCAGTGAAACTACCCTGTGTGATAACTATAATGGTAGATACATGTCATTATACAGTTGTCCAAACCTACAGAAAGTATAACACCAAGAGTGACTCCTAATGTAAGCCATGGACTAGGGATGATAACGATCTGTTAATGAAGGCTGGTCAGTTGTAACAAATGTACCACCTTGGTGGAGGATGTTGATAAAGGGGGAGGTTATGCATGTGTGTGAGCAGGAGGTCCATGGAAACTCTGTACCTTTCTCTCGATATTGCTGTGAACCTCAAACTGCTCTAAACAACTAATGTCTTTTTAAACATTTTAAAAGATTCTATCTATCCTATAGCAGATCCCACTCAAGGACTAAGTAACAGGCTGCAGAGGGAAGGGTAGAAGGCTATGGGATTGATCTGGCAGAAGTCCCTACAGGCACTAATGAGAGAAGATACTGGATGTCTCTTCTTCTTCCGTTAGCTGCTTTGGGAATACCACAAAAGCCTCATAATGACTACTGACGTCAGAGCTCCTCCCAGGAGAAATGGAAACATCACCACATCATCGCTAAAGGTGGACCATAAGCCTCGATGAAATCAATTAGACAAGACTCAGGAAATTATTTGCTTCTGCTTCACATAAGTTAAATTGACCTCACCTTCACCCAATAGCAATGGTGTGTGTGTGTGTGTATGTGTTGTGAACTTTCCTGAGGATGTTTCTAATAGGGGTTCTGAAGGCTCACAGCAAAGCTAAATTGGGTAAACCATGAAGACTCATTGCTAAATATTTCTTTAAATGCCTCTCTCCTTGCATAGACTGTGAGCCATTCCTCTCACTATCCCCTGACCTAACAGGGGGCCTGCTCTCTGCTACTAGCAGACGGAATGCTGGTTGAATGGGGTCAAAATGGTACTGAAGAATGAGGTTTACCAGATGTCCCTAGAGGAAACAAAATTCTCAGTGCAACAGTGTCAATAAAAGAGCACACACTTTAGATTCAGACCAAACCCACTTAGGTTCAAATCCCGCTCTGCCACTAGGGAGCCAGGTGGCGCTGGGTCTGTGACCTCATCCCCATGTCTCAGTGATGGGATTATCACTTCTGCTAAGCTACATCACAGCACCATGAGATGACCATTGAACCAGAATCTAAATGTGCTTTGTGAATAAAGCTATATTTACATGCATTATATAACCATAAACATTTGAGAGGTGAAGCATAAGAATGTGCATATATTTTTTAATGATGCAAGCAATTTGTTTCAAAACAATAAATGTCCTAAGGCAATTTTCTAACCAAAGTCATAACTATTCAAGTTCAAAAAACCTCAAAATTGCTTAAAAGTAAAGAGTAATTGATAATTTCTTCCCACTTCAATTGAGAAGGTAAAGGTTATGATCTACATTTTAAAAATGCATTGGAGAGCAGGTTTAGGACTGTATGGGAGAATCTGATGCCAGAAGTTGAACAGTTGTGAGGTCTATGGCCAGCATGAATTTCAAAAGTAATGTTGTATTTCCTCTTCCTCCTCCTTCTCCCCCTCCTCCTCCATAGATAGATAGATAGATAGATAGATAGATAGACAGACAGACAGATAGACTTTTTTTCAACTACCACTGTGTTACCAAAGGAAAGCTCTAATACCAATCCTTCTTGCTAGAAAGAGAAAAATAAAGCAAAGTTGAGCTCCTATCCCATCTCCTTGCCAGGATTCGTTGGGTC
Organism: Glis glis; assembly: GCA_004027185.1. NCBI lineage: Eukaryota > Metazoa > Chordata > Mammalia > Rodentia > Gliridae > Glis > Glis glis. The sequence continues at coordinate 33,031 of PVJS01007466.1, forward strand.
AACATGACCCCCCTCCAAGACTGAAGTAGTCCTTCAGCCCTTCAGCTTGGCCTGAGTTTTCAAGTCATTGACCAAGCCAGTGCCCACCCATGGCTCCAAGACCTCCTGTGCACCAGTAGCCATGGGTGAGACCAAGGCTGGTGTACTGTGTTCTGCTGAAGTCATTACCACCCACCACAGGGCCCTGGAAAGACTGAGCCTCCTGCTTCCGGTTACCATCTTTGAAATGAATGAGGGAGATCTGGGAGGATGTCAGCCATGACCCAAGGTTGCTGAATGTGCCTTCTTCGTGGGAAAAACACAGAGAATTGGAGGGCTGAGCTCATAGTTACCACTTGTAGATTAACCTTGGACACAGCTTGGTGACTATTGTCCAAAACAGTTGTGTGCCCCAGGCTCTATCCCTCTGCTTTGGGAGTGGGTGATCCCCTTTCCACTCCATGATCTTTATACTAGAAGAGGGGAGAGGGATCCTGGCCCACTATGGCAGCTCCAAGCCATTTGGAGAGAGGAACCTGGGGTCGTGAATGACCTTGTCTGCCTTTCCAGATTCCCAGCCAGTTTACAAGCCCCCTCACCTCTGAGCTCCAGGAAGCCCTGCAAACATAGAAGGAAGTTCTGCACAGTCGTAGCCATTCCTAAGCACTCGAGTGACTCCGCTGGAGCAGGCAGTGGAGCCCTGTATCAAGGTTTCTTCTCCAGTACTTTGTCACTGATCATATCTGTCCACAGCCACAAATATATCTGTGAAGAGAAGATTCATCCATTTACTCACCCACTGATTTATCAAATATCTTTTAAGTACTTTCTATATTACAAATACCAGGCCAGGCTCTGAGGAAAATAACAGTGAATGAGATGATTTTGGGGATCTCTTTAAGACATTTCCACAGACCAGGAGTGTGTGTATGTGTGTGTGTGTGTGTGTGTGTGTGTGTGTGTGTGTGTGATTTGCTGTTATTTATTTGGCTTGGTTTGGTTTCAATTCTTTGTATCAGTGCCCAATGACGTCTTTGCCGGATGCAGTGGTACACATCTGTAACACTAGTACTTGGGAGGCTGAGACAGGAGAATCCCAGATTCGAGGCCAGCCTCAGCAACTTAGTGAAACCTTGTTTCTAAACAAACAAACAAAATTTTAAAAAGGGCTGGGGGTGTAACTCAGAGGTAGATTGCCCCCTGGGTTCCATCCCCAGTACCCCACACACACACACACACAAATGAAGCCATTGTTTTGGACTAAGTTCCTGCACTAGGCCCCTACAGACCAGGCTAAAAATCAACATGGCATCACTCACACTAAAAGTCAAACCCAAACTAAGCTGTTGTTCTGACATTCTGAGAAATCAGGAGAGAGAGGTAGTAGCCAGATTTCCAAAACAACCCAATTTCGAGTGGCATGATAACAAAGTTCCCTCTGCCTTAATCCTAGCACACAAAAAAATTGTAACTGGAAGCAGCCTGATGTTAACCAATCAGTTGCTTATCTATCGTTCAGTCTCCTGTCCCTGCTTTACAAGGAAATCCCTTTGACCTGACCAATCTACTTTTTGTTTTTGTTTCTGCTCCCTTCAGCCCTTTTCTGTTTATAAAAACCAACCTCTTCTGCTGGGCTCATTGGGAAACTCATTCTATTTTATGGAATCAAGTGTTGCCAGATTCTAGAATTGTAAATGAAAGCCAACTAAGATCTTTAAATTGTTGCCATGTTGTCCTTTGATAGGATTAATATCAGTATTGACCCATGCAAATTATTTATTAACAATCATCAAACATCTCTTTTTTTTGTTGTTGTTAAACCTGAGTTTTCCTTTTAAACTACTTCATGTGTTTTTTGAACGAGACCTGAGTTTTTGTTTGAAGGATGTATTAATGCCACTGGTGTCATTCTTTGAGTTCAAGAGTAACCATGGTCCAAAGTGATTGAGTCTGATCGTGCTGTGGAATCCACAGCTCAGAGTCCATCTGGGGTTCCATCCGGAACCCCCCAATTTTCCTTACCCTGTAAAGGAAAGAAGAGTTTTAACTCCTACGGCAGAGTTGCAAGAAAGACTATCCTGCCAGAACTGTACAAATACGAGGAACTGGCAAATATAAAATTCTAAAAAAATTCTTAATAATATGCACAAGTTCTGAGTTAACAAGCATGGCATATTGTGGCTACCCTGTTAAAAAAAATCCGCTGATCATTTTTCACAACTTATTTATTCTTGGTGCCTATTTCCTTTCCAAGGAAGGGAAGGGGATAAAAGAACTTTAACATCTTTCTTCTTTACTGAGGGCTTTTCACATTATTCCTGAAATTTGTTTCTACTTCCAGAATGTATTTAGGGCTCTGCCTTCTGATTTTTTTTTTGAAATGTATCTAAATCATTTCCTATAGACTTTTTAAGCATTTTGTTCATCTAAATGTGTATATTTCTGCTCTAATTGAAATTCCTAAATAGTCACTTTCTGAACTGTCAAAATTGTAAAGCTGTTGATGGGTGCAGCTCTGGGGTTTCCATGGCAACTACTTTCATTGCCTAGGAGATGCTGGTATGCTGATGCTACCACTGAACTGGCTCAAATCTTGAAAACTTGGCGGCACCCAAAAATGAGCAGGCATGTCCTGAAAGTTTAACGGGCTTTTATTTTTTAATGGCTGGCACCAAGCTTGGCTCCATTGGGGCTTGAGAAAAGGCAGCCCCATCCAGAGGTTCTCCATTGTGTAGACGATAGGAGATTTGACAAGCATGCTAATACTACCAGATCCTATTTGGATGGTGATCTTTTATGTGAGGAGCTCCCAAATAACATTACCATCGCTCATTGCGGCTGGGACGGAAGTTGAGTTAGGGTGACAGAATCTTAGTTCATTCATGAGATAATAAGATGCTTCTGCATATAAGTCAAAATTGGCACACAGACCATTTCACAGCTCTACTATTTTTCTTTTCTTTTTTTTTTCATTCCTTTCTGTTTTCTCTTTCTCTCGCTCTTGTCTAAAGAGACAAGGGATATTGGAAGCTATAAACATCGTGGTTTGTTACACACTTTCGACGTCTATTCAAATGCAGCACATCATTCCTAAACGACCTCCCGTTAAACTGTTTGTGGGAAAGTTGCATTAAAAATAAATCATTTCATGATAAGCGATTTTATTGGTGTATGGTCAAAAAACTACCCATGGAGAGGGAAATCATTTAACTTGCTTTTTCTTTTTTTTTTCCCCCTAGCCCTAAAACTCAAGTTTCTTCTAATTACATCCGGAGGATCATTTAAACAAGGTGGTCCATTTTAAAGCAGTCACATTTAAATGTACTTTGCATTAAATGAGCTTGCTTTTAGATGAGTTTGGCTGGCTCAAGAATACATCACCAAATGCAAATCTGATGATAAATAAAGCTTTGGCTACATTGTGGAAATGGGGAGCATTTCAAAAAATGATGTTAGCGCTGACTGCTAAGTGAAATGGCCTCCCTTGAACACTCCTCATATTTTAAACATTTAAATGTATGCTACTGAATCAAATATGTCCATTTGATATGTGACAATTCACAAGTAACACAAAATAAGAAGATGAGGTGTGAGTTTTCCCTCACAAGTTAACACTGGTGGAAATACAAGGGTGGAAGAGGGCTGTTGGGAGTCAAGAACATGAGGAAATGTTCTGCATACTTATTCAAGGAGTCATTTCAAAGTGACTAGCAGGCAGACTGAGGACTGCTGTGTGCCAATTATGCCACATCTCTTTGGGGCTTGAAGCTGTTGAGTTGTTGCCACTCAGTCTTGGCTTTTGGTTAAAGATAGAAGTCATGGAAAAGGTAGAGTATTAGGTATGACTAACAAGAATTTAATGGGCTCTTAAACATTTCGGGCTTCATACATACAAAAATGGATTACTCCCTTTTAAAGTAGAAGCCTCATTGGTAACCAGTCATCTAATTATTATAACAATGCTGCCATTTTTTTAAAATGCCTTTTTTTTAATTGCCTTCAAAGGCTACAACACATCTGTGACACTTATTTCAAATGATCCCAATACTTGGGAGGCGGAGACCAGAGGATCCGGGTTCGCGGCCAGCCTCAGCTACTTAGTGAGGCCCTCCGCAACTTCGTGAGACCCTGTTTCAAAATAAAGAATAAAAAATAGGGCCGGGGGTGTAGCTCGGAGGTAGAACGCCCTTGGGTTCAATCCCCGGTACTGCAAAAAAAGAAATGATCTACCCAAACCCATTCTTTTGCTCTCTATAGTAATATGTGGAAGCCAAGTGTGTTGGTTCCATAATAATAAAATGACATTGAGCAACATGGCTCCCCAGCTAGTGACTTCCAGGTGTGGCCATGTGACTGACTTCTCAGTGGAAAAATGGAAGAACTGTGGGTTATTTCCAAACCTTGGTGGAAAATATTACACATGAGCCCCTCTGTGATCTTTCTCATCCACCAGAAACATAGGAACCCAGCAGTGACCACGCTCTGGGAACCTAGATCCCCGAATGACCACGTGGAGTAGATTTGCCCTGCAACCAGGTCCTCTGCTCTCGAACTTGTTAAAAACATGGAACTATCTTCCTTCCTTCCTTCCGTCCGTCTTTCTTTTTCTTTCTTTCCTTCTTTCTTTCTTTCTTTCTTTCTTTCTTTTTCTTTCTTTCTTTCATCTCTTTCTGTCTTTTCTTTCTTTTTTTGTAGGGGGAGGGGATTACATTTTTGGATTTAAGGGATAGAGAGTTCTAAAAAATGTAGGCACTGGAGCCAGGCATAGTGGCACATGCCTGTAATCCTAGCACTTGGGAGGCTGAGATATAAGGATCACAGGTTTGAGACCAGCCTCAGTGACTTAGTGAGGCCCTCAGCAACTTACTGAGGCCCCGTTTCAAAATAAAAACTAAAATTAGGGCTGGAGGTTGTAGCTCAGAGGTAGAACATCCCCAGGGTCAATCCCTAATACCCCCAAAATTTTTTAATTCAAATTTTAAATTTAAAAAAATTAAAAATGTTGGCACTGAAACTGGCGACTATAATGAAAGACAATCTATTTAGATAAGTCCTTGTGTAGATATTTAGAAAGAAGTTTTATGAATGTATAGTCTTTGTATTAGGCTTATAAAATGCATGAATCAGAAGGACATAGAAAAGTGCCTAGAAGGAAGTACCAGGAAGACAAATGAAAGAAACACTGGAAAAAGAACCAGCAAAATAGGTCAGGCCCAATATTGTAATTTTTAAATATAGAACATATTCCTCTAATCTTTTTTTTTTATGTTGAGCCTGATGTTAACACTCTTCTGTATAGAACAGAACTCTACATAACTGAGCAGCTCCTGAGAAGGACATTTTGTGAGGGTTTGTTGCCAAAATATAAAACTCTGAGAAGGATCTCAATGGATTTACGTTTCAGTTATCTGCGGCTTTGCCACAAAGTGTCTTGAACCTGAGAGCTTACAACTGCAAGCTCCCATTCATCACAGTGCTCTAAGGTGACCTGGACCAGCTGGGAGGCTCCTCTGCTCCTGGTGGTACAGCTGGTGTCACTGTGGTGGCTGCAGTCAGCTGGGAGCTGAGCAGGGACAGGGGTATCCAAGATGGCCTCTCATTCCCCAGGGTCTCACTGAACATAGTCCAAGCAACCTACCTGAGCATCCCAAGGCTGGCTTCCAGAAGGTTAACATTCCAAGAGAGAAAAAAAATGGAAGTTACTAGAAGTTTGGGAATGTCACTTTTGTTCATCAAAGCGAGTCACATTCAAGGAACAGGAAATCAATTCCCTTCTTGCATCTACAAATGGAAGGTGTTATTGACTGCAGTCGGAACCTAGTATAGACCACCACAGACCACTGTGATCTAATAAAGACTATAACTGCTCTTTCTCCCCAGTTCCTGGCATGGAGCTTCAAAACCTCTCAAAAATTTTCAGAATGATAAGAATGTCTTTTGTTATTCATTACAAGCCCCCTTCAACCATACTTGAGCCTATGCAAAGAAGTCACTCATTACAGGGCCCCAGATAGTATCAGGACTGAGGCTGGTCCCCTGAAAAAACAACCATTGGATTAGAGGTTTGGAATTTCAGCCCCATCTCCCAACCTCTGGGGAGGAGAGAGAGAGATTGGAAGTTGAGTTCAATCACTGATGACCAATGATTAAATCAATCCAATCGTGTCTGCATAATGAAACCTTGATAAAACTCTAAACCACGAAGGCTCAGAGAGATTCCTGGTTTGTAAACACATCCTTGTGCTAGAAGGGAAACCTGGATTTCATGAGGACTCATGGAAGCTCTGCATCAGCCCCAACCCCCAAGACTTGTCCTGGGTACCTCTTCATCTACTATTCGTTTGCATTCTTTATAATAAAATAGTAACAATAACTATAGCACTTTCCTGATTTCCATGAATTATTCTAGTGAATTCTTGAACTAAAGGGAGTTGTGGGAACCCCCAAATTTGTTGCCATGTCAGACAAAGGTATAAGTAGCCTTGGGACCCCACTTGCAATTAGCATCTGAAGAAAAGGCAGTATAGTTTGGAGCCCTGCCTTTTATCTTGTGGGATTTGATATAAACTCTTGGTAGATACTGTCAGTGAATTGAGTTGAATTGAATTGTAGGATACCTAGTTGGTGTCAGAGGATTGCTATTGGAATGCAGTTGTCATGGGGGAAGGGTTGATTCCTCAACTGGGGATCAACAGGGGTTCTTGGCTTACATGGCGGGAAAGAATTTCAGCACACACCAATCTGAGACATAGACAGATTTGTTTAGGAAAGTATAAAATGCATATATTTGCGAGAAGGCGGGCCACCCCAAAAGTGAGAGAAGCCCTTTGGGAGTGTATATCTCTTCTATAAAAAGGGGAACTCCCTGAGGGGTGGCCAGGGGGAGCTATGTGAGGACGTCCCCAATCCAGTAGATGCAAGGTGATTTAGGGTGTGTGGGTCACCTTCCGGGTCCTGACCTTCAGTGTCTTATCAGTAGGTATCCATTTTGTATAAACCGTACAAGGACAGCTAACAATGCCGGAGGAGATTGCTCTGAGTAGTGCCCAAGGAGATTCTTGCATGACCTCTGGTGTCTGATAAACAGACACCTCCCTAAGGACAGTCAACAGAAACTTTTGGGCATAATAGGCCTTGTCACAGGCTTTCATATTAAAGTTACACTTTCTTTGTTTTCCCTTTATGTCTCCTTTCTACCTATTTTATTTCTTCTGTCCTACATCATGATCATCTGATAGAATCTCCTTCTAGGTGAAACAAAGGTCCTAGGATGCAGAGTGCTTAGATTAAGTGACTTATACTAGTACTGTCCCTGTGACTCTCACAAAGATTTCATTTTCTCCTCACTTAATGTTGGCACCTGGTTTAATTAGCTTCTGCATTGTTGTGACTGACAAAAACAACTTAGAAGAGGAAGGGTTTGGGCTCATAATTTCAGAGGGTCAGTCCACAGTTGGCTGTCTCCAAGGCAAAAACATCATACCAACAGAGCCTAATGGGGAAAAGCCGCTCTCTTTAGGAGAGAGAGAGTGAGAGAATGAGAGAGAGAGAGAGAGAGAGAGGAAAGGAAGGCACCAGGGACATATATAGTTTCCAAGGCCACACCCCCAGTGACCTACCTCCTCCTGCCATACCCCGCCCCTGCTGTCAGTTATTACCCACTAAACCCATTCAGATCATCACTCCATCAATGGGTTAATCCACTGATGAGACTCCAGCTCTGGTTCTATCATTTCACCTTTGAATGTTTCTTCATTGCCAACACATGAGCTTTTCCTGAGGACATTCCATAGCAAACCATAACAGTACCTATATTCATGACAATTAAAATAAATAGGAAAAGCACTTGACAAACTGAAGAACACAAAACAAATATTAGCTACTCTTATGGCCCAGACTCTAGTGCATAATCAAAAATCTTATATATAACCCAACCAGAGCTTTGTGGCCAGATTTTTACCCTTCTTTAAGTCAAGTGGGAGAAGTAATGCATGTAGATTCTCAACGTTAGAGACATAAATTTGGTTTTATGTGTCTTCTGCGTGCATGTCTGGGATTTTTTTCAACTAAGTTTTTTCCATTCAGTTCCAAGCAGAAACTGGGCGATTTCTTCTCATGAATCATTCTTCGATGGCACTATTCCATACCCAGCAGAAAAAATTATGTGAGGCCACGGTCTTTGCTGGCCTACACTCAAAGAAAACATGCAAAACCCAACTCCATGTGGTCTTTGAGTCATCCCTCAGATCCTGAATTTTCTCAATCCTTGAATCTGAGTTAGGTCAGTGGGAATCCCAGCTGGGTACAGAAGAGGCAGCTGCTCTGAATTCCCAGAGGGAAGGGATGGTGACAGTACTGAGTAAACTAGAGGCATCTGCTCCCAGAACTTTGCTGTGCCTGTTCATGAAAGGTAAAACAAGCCCATTAATATGTCGTAGTTCAAGGCTATGGGTAATCAGATACTGTTTTCCCAGATCCGCTACACCCCAATCCAAAGACAGTCAAGAAAATTTTACAGGAGACTTGTCAAGACAGACAAGTGAAATTTTACAGAAGAGCAATTCAAGACAGTTAGAACATAGTGTGGATGGACTGCATGCCCGGGACCATAGCTACTAGAAAAGATATGGAAAATACCCAACAACTTATTTCAAATATGTATGTATGTATATACTCCTTTACTCCAGCATGGAGAATTCATGACATCTAGTCTCTGACTGACCAGAGTCTATTCCATATGCCCTATATATGTACACACACACACACACACACACACACACACACACACTCCACATGTCTTAGAAGTAACTAACTTCTAAGTTGAGTAACTCACTCAACATACAGTGAACATGTCAGGCTTTACCTGATTATCAACCAGCTCTTACAAAGGAAAACCAGAGAATAGCTCCTTACTCCACACATGAGCTTCCCCTCCTGGACCCTGAGACTTTGGACGCTAGACCTAACTAGCCAAAGACTCAACACAACACAGTGCAGAGAAAACCACTTCTCTCCTGTTTAAATGACCTCGTCTCCTCATGCAACCTTAAAAAGAAAGCTTCCGGATCATTTGCCTCCATCATGAAGCTTGTAAAAATGAGATGGGGAAAAAAAAGTTAAATTATTTTGGCCCATAAGTTTCAGATGGAGTTGTATATTTCCCTAAAGGGTCAAAAATAGAACATTTATTAAACGGCAAGTTATTCAAAAACCGGCACAGGCCCCAGTTGTCTTTCAAAAGCTCTGATTTACTGCATATTTCTCCCTTGAGAAAGGCCTTTTTTTAAATGTTCATTTCCATTTTAAGAGACTCAGGGCTTTGATCTGTAGGGAGCATTCTTTTTCTTTTCCTGACTGGGGCTCTTGGAGGACTTGAGGCAGAATTGGAGCCTCGCTCTCAGGACATGTGTCTTTTCTGTGGCCCTCCCCTGGCACGCGCACAGCATCTCCTGTATCCCCCTTCTCCCTAGTTAACGTGGAGGTCAGAGCCGGTGAGTCCCTACACCAGGCGACATCTTCACACCTCAATTCTTCATGTTTTAATAAAGAGCCTGCTACTGGAGGTAAGAAAGTATGAGATGGGCTTTGGAAGTTGCCAGGTCTTCCTTGAAAGTTAATTCAAGATTTCATCATAAATGTGATCTTGTTACTTGTAAAGTGAAATCGCAGTATCTTAGAATGTCTTTTGCTCCTGAAAGATCTGTGTCCTTTTCCTTTCGGGGTGGGTGATACTGACCTGTGCATGGAGCCAGCTGGCCATGAGTGCTTCTACTGTAGACGAGGTGGGAGACAAAGGATGAGGGGGTCACTTTTCATATCGAACCGATTGACCTGCTTTGCTTTCAAATCATACCCCTCTTTTTCCTCCGGCCTTAATATAAATTAGCAAAAACCTCCCCTTGAAGGGCACACAAGGGTCCCTGCCTGGGTGTTCATCTTTTGTTTTGCTTTGTTTTTTGGTACTTGGGATTGAACCTAGGGGCATTTTACCTCAAAACAACACTCCTGGCCCTGTTCTATTTTTTATTTTGGAGCAGGATCTTGCTAAGTTGCTGAGACTGGTCTCAAACCTGTGATCCTCCTGTCTCAGCTTCCCAAGAACTGCGATTACAGGCATGTGCCACCATGCCCAGCCAGGGTGTTCATTTTGGTGAGAAACCTAAGGCTAGGATCTAGCCCACAGGCACTTTGCAACTATAGTCACAGTTGGCCTGACCTCCTGTTTTGATCCCCCTACCCACCACATACACATTCATACACACACACACACACACACACACACACCACTGGAGTAACACCAGATATTCCTTCCAGTGGGGAACCCTTTGATTCTTCTTGCTCTCCCCTTTTTCTTCTCTTTCCTCTCCTTTCTTTCCTCTCTCATTCTCTCTCTCCTGCATTAACACAGTGAACATTTACATAGGCTTTAAATTCAGCCAACCTGAAGATTCACCTCCAGCGGTGCAGGGCTGGGCTGCACACCGAGGTTGCTGCCTCCCAGTGTCACCCAGCAATTTATTGCTGGGCTGTTCCACCAGTCTATTCCCTATGCTAAGCGGTTGTTCCTCAAAATAGAGTTACGGGGAGAGCAGCGGCAGAATGAGCAATTGATGGAGTTGGGCCTGCCCGCCCATCATGGGCTCTCGCCTCCATTCAACACAGGTAAATGACACGTGTATGCTTAAAAAAAACACAATTCACCCGTCTTTTTGTAGCACATTTTTTGTTTTTGTTTGTTTGTCAGATTACGTGCTCAATCAATTGTGACAAGCCCCTGCACTAGGCAAGGCATCAGATAAACCCGTGTAAACTCAGAGCTCTGTAGGCAGACAGGAAACGGATCCAAACTGTTCTCTAAGGGCCGGTATCCACTGCGGGGAGAACAAGAGATAACAAGTTTTCTCCAACTGACTTTTCATGGCAGGAAAGGAAAGAAATCATGTTCCCCAGGAGAAAGTGGTTAATTTTATTTTATTTTATTTTTGTAGCCGCAGGCAAGTGGGTGGCTAAGTGGATATTACGATCCTGGTACATCTCTAATTAATAAGATCAATTGCCACTGTATTTTCTTTTACAAACTCATTTAGATATGTCAGGGCTGCAATTATTTTGAGAATGATCTGGCTTTACGCTTATTCATCTTTCCTCTTCCTCAAGGAGAAAATAAAACTGTCAGCTTAAATGCCCTTTGAAGTCTGTTTTAGATCCTTGATTGAAAATTAAAAACAAAGCTCTCCAGCCTAGTGCCATTTACAGGGTCAAAGTTCTTGTCTTCACATTGTAGGTGTGCACGTATGTGTGTCTGTGTATGCTTTGCTTCTATTTTTTAAAGGGCTTTGAATCCCATTTTGTACCCCTGTGTTTTCAACTCCTGCCATCTGCAAGGACTCTGAAATCAGTGATAATTTGAAAACTAAGAAGCACGGAACAGCACTTTTGTTTCTCTGTCGTCTTCAGTTCCCAAGAAGAGTTTCTAGGCAAGCGGACATTCTAACTCCTATTCTAACCTTGAGGATGGTGTGAGTGGCTTCACTTAACCAGTTTCATATCAACAGTATTAACTACCACCGATGAACCCAGCAGAAATCCATCCCTGCTCTTAAGGACCCAGATGTCATCCTAACAGGCGGGACAAGGTTTCTTCTCTGCATCTGCATGACCAGCTCTATCAGCATCACTAAAGAACCCCTCGCCCCCCAAACCTGTCTGGTCTTTGGGTCCCTACCTGAGAAGCCTCCCACGGATGCAGTCAAACACACGTGGTCACCCCTATAGTGCTGGGGGATGTTTCTAGACGCTCCACCTGCAGAGGCTGAGCCCACTTCGTTTCAAAAGGAGATTTAAATCTTTTCTTAGAAAAGACAGAGGCCGGCATGAGGCTAACAAATCAAGGAAACTGCACTGAGGCAAGGGAGCCGTCTCTCCCAGGCTAGCCCCTGCCTTTGGCTCCCGCCCCTGACTTCTATCTGATTGTCTTTAAGGTTTTAACATTATCCCTCTGTTGACAAATGCTTTTCTGGAAAATGAGGTATTTCCAGAAGCTGGCAGACATTGAGTGGAGCCCAGTACGTGCGCAGTAACTCTCGGGCTCCCTCGATTCATTATTTGAACGGGAGAGGCCTGGAGGTTTTGCAGGAGCATTACATTCAAGGTGATGATAAATGGAGTCTGGCCCGGGTGGTAATAAGGGAATTTCTAGCCAGGTCCTGTCTAGACCATGGTTTGTTATGGGGGAAAAGCCACAAAGGGGGGCTATAGAACCCAGTTCTGTAGAGACACTGTCCTTGGGGAACTCCAGGCACCTTTCTGGTCCTTCGTCCCACCTCTCTCGGAGGTTGCTGTAAATAACATTAGCCTGTCTTTCAGCAAGCTCTGCAAAGCTTATAAACTGAACACGGTTTTTGTTGTCTGTAGTTGTGCATTAAGCTCAGTACTGTCAAGTCTAATTATTCTCATTAAGGCCTGAAAGTTTTAGGGATTAATTAAGCAGAGAGCAAAAGCTTATGCGGAGCAGCAATATTTTCCCCCTCAAGGATTAGCCCGTCATTCTGGTGGGGCTTTCCTTGAGCGCTGCCCATTACTTTGTAAGATAGCGAAGTGCAGAGCTCATATAATGTGGATTAGAAATCGCCTACATTTCACATGTGCTATTCAGCCATGAAAATAAGCCCTGGCCCTTGTGCCCATAACCCAGAAGGCTCGCTAATGAGAACCAGGCGGTGGGGCTAATGAGAAATTCAATACGTGCCGTCTCTCCTTCCCATTTCCTTTCAATTTGCTTTCCACGGGATCTGATGTGGTAGAAAAGCCTGAGTACATGCTGGTGTTCTTCTTTTTACTTGGTGGGAGCTTTAAAACGATCTAATTCTAGGTCTTCTTTCTGTAGATGTGGAAACCAGGCTCTGGTTGTCAGCTTTGCGCTGCTATAACAAAACACATGAGGTAATCGTCTAATAAGGGAAAAGGTTTATTTTAGCTCAGGGTTTCAGAGGCTCCAGTTCATGGTCACTTGGCCCTGTTGCTCTGGGTCTGTGGCAGACATCAAGTTGGGAACCTATGGCAAAGGAGGCCTATTCATCTCCTGGCAGCCAGGAAGCAGAGGGAGGAGGAGGCCAGGTCCCTAGATCCTCGTCAAGGGCATGACCCCGAAGACCTAACTTGCTCCCACTAGGTCCCACCTTCTAAAGTTCTACCATCTTCCAGTAACCCTCTCCTGGACCCAAGCCTTTAACACATGGGTCTTTAAGAGACACTTATCCAAACCATAGAATGGTGAGGATCCTTAGCATTAGTTCTTGGGGTGACCAAAAATTGCAAAATTATAAGGTCCCACGATGAAGAGAGGATGGTGGTCAGGACCTAATTTGCATGAGAGCCCCAGGAGCCTGGGTGACCTGTTTGCTAAAGGGTCTCAAGGCTTCTGGAAGCAATAGGGGAGAGGGGGGAGAATTAGGTCCTGGCACCCCCAGATATAAAAAGGAGACGAACATGAGCAATCATCCTGTCTTCTCCCATTCACTCCAGTTTTCAGCAAAGCAGATTTGGGGGGGGGGGTAAGGAGTACTTCTGCCTTCTGTCTCCCCCACTTCACAATAAAGGTGCCATTCCTGTCTGATGGATCCAGGTGGCGTATTCCTGCATACCGCACTTTCAAATCCATTCCACAGGTATCTCTTAGGGTTGGATCTCTGGTGCCTGTTTAAAAGCGGGCTACAGGGCTTGTCTGTGCTAAATGGCAGCTCCCCCGAGAAAAGAGAGAGTACCACCTCCTCCCATACCAGGCTCCCTCTGCCCGCAGCGCCCTTCACCCCAGCATCCCTCCACCAGGACTGCCCAGGGTCCTGTAGATATCTGGAGGGCACTTGCTGTTCAATCAATAGCTGGGAAACCGCTGGGAAGAATGGGCTTGGCTGTCCTGCTCGGCCAAGTGACACCCGCCTTTCTTGTCTCCATGGAACTTATTTGAGCTTCCCAAAAGAGGCCTTGGCAAAAGTGCAGGTCCAAAGGCTGCACTCACTGGGCAGAGCCACCCCCAGGGGGACTGGTCACAGTCACAGTGAGAGCAGCAACCACCACCAGATAGGTGAACGGAGCTGAAAGTGCAGCGGCCACCATCTTCCTGAATGAGCCCCTCGATCTTGGCTCCGGGAAAGCACATTCCTTCCAAGGTTCTTAGTAGCCCTTTCTGTTTTACAAACTCTGTGTTTGCTTATGTGCCTGTCCCTCTGTGAACTGTGAGTCGGAGAGGGCCCTATGTCCTCATTTATCCTTGTTTCCCCATGGCCTGTAGCAGCGACTAAACATTTGCCCTGCCTCCGCCCCCAAACACACAAGTGGAAGCCCTAAGGCCCAATGTGACAGTATTTGGAAATGGAGCCTTGGGAAGGCAATTAGGGTTCTATGAGGTCACAGGGGTGGGACCCTCAATGATGGGATTCATGTTCTTATAAAAAGAAGATGAAACACCAGATCTCTCCCTCGCCCTCTGCCTGCAGCCACCAAGGGAGGGCCGTGTAAGGACAAAGGAGAAAAGGGCCCTTCCCAGAACTCAACCAGGCTGGCGCCCTGACCTCAGGCCTCCCAGCCTCCAGAACTGTGGGGAGCAAATGTTTGTTATTTAGGCCAACCAGTCATTGTGGCGCATGTGCATATGATTCTTAACACACATGTTAGAAGTTGAAAGCAGTCATAAAGCACCATTTTTGCTACATCCAGCAATCCTACAGTGTCACTGGCTAAGTTACTCCTGAGCACATCTTACATATGTTAACCAGAGTGCCCAATAAACAGAACTAATTACAAAAGAAAAGAAAAGAAAAAAGGACAGGAAGACATGCTTAAGCTTCCAATGTGAGGTGCTCCTGTGGTTAACAAACAACGCATGGCCTTCGGGCACAGTGACCACTGAGTAATAGGTGTTTAGCAAACTCACCGACTGACCGGCTGGCTGAGGTTTCTCTCGCCTGCAACTAAACAGCACCCCGATAAATAGTCAATGCGTTTTCAGCTTCCACCGTGGGAAAGGTAAAATGCGGAGCGGACTGAAATAGTAACTCCTTTGCAGAACACAAAGGTCTAAGTTGCTTTGCACAGCATGAGTTTTTCTCAAATGGGTATGTGTCATTATCCATGCAAGCCTAATTAATCATATTTCCAGTGTATACACTGAATAACAAGAGAGCAGAAATCAATGTCATAAATCCACCGTTCTCATAATTTGAAGTCTTCATATCTCAAGGTCCAGGTTTTAAATCAGAACTGCCAGAGGGATGGGAAGATGGGAGGATGAGAGGATGGGAAGATGGGAGGATGGGAGGATGGGAGGATGGGAGGATGGGAGGATGGAAGGGAGGCGTGTTTTTTTTTTAATTTTCAAGAAACTTAAGTAACCAATTAACCTCCAGCTATTAATTGGTCACTTCTTTATTTTTTAAATATTGCGAGCATATAAAGCAAAATAAGTATTTTGTAAGTAACACAAGTAATTGGCAGGTCTTATTGTTATTTCTAAATCTACTCATAGAGACTGTTGACTTTGCAATTCTACCCAAGTGCTTCCAGAAGAGTAAAGTCCTGTACATTGGAGCAGGAGCAAGGGGAAGCTTATACAATAAAAGGATACAACAAACTTAAGGCAAGAAGTAAGTACAGGTGCTCCTCGACTTATGATGTTGTCATATTCCAACAAAAACCCCATTGCATATTGAAAATGTTGTAAGTCAAAATACATTTAACACCCTAACATCATAGCTTAGCAACACAGCCCACTGTAAAGTGCTGGCTGTTTCCCCTCCTGATCTCAGGGCTTGACCCAGAGCTGTGGTCGCTACCACTGCCCAGCATCTGGAAATAGAATCATATCACATATTGCTAGCCTGGGAAAAGATCCAAAGTCAAAATCCCAAGTACAGTTTCTACTGAATACATATCACTTTTACACCATCATAAAGTCAAAAAAATTGTTAAAGTGGAAATTATTGAAACTGTTGAGTGGAACCAATGTAACCACCTGTAATATCTTTTTTTATTTTTCCTGTTGTTTGTTAGGACAATACCTCCTTAGATGCTGGAAGCTTATGTATTTTCTTTTTTCCTTTGTCTTTAATTAGTTCTGTTCAATGAGCCCTGGTTAGGACATGTAAGAGACCCTCAGGAGTGCATAGCCGATAACATCGTAAGATTGCCCCATTTGGCAAAAACGATGTCCTATGACATCTTCAACGTCTAAGATGTGTGTCAAGGATTACATGCACTTTGCCAACAGGTACATTTCCTTCCCCCCTGTAAGCTCCATTTTTGCTCATCAGTTCTTGAACATCTGCCTTTAGGGCTATGATTGCTAGGAGCCAGAATGTGACAAAGGGCTCTATAGCTTGGGGATCAGAGGAACCAGGGGGCTGAAAGCCATGTCCAGTGGGAACCTGGGCAGCTGAAGGTGAGGGACATTTCCCCTTACTGGCAAAGAAGCACCTGGAAGCAGAGCTGGTACCACCCTCCTCCCCCACCCGCTGCCCGCTCAAGTTCAACCAGGAAAGAGGAATTTGGGAGAGCACCCTCTGCCATCAAAGCGGCTCAGGGAGTGGCCGCTGCCTGGCTCCACTCGTAGTTATCGGGAGACAGGGAAAGAGCACACCCGATCTTTCCATCATTTGTTTGTTTCTTTGTTTTTTCTTGGTACTGGGGATTGAACCTCGGGGCATTCTACCTTCAAGATACATCCCCAGCCTTTTATTATTTTTTATTTTTAAACAGGTCTCACTAAATTGCTGAGGTTGGTCTCGAACTCGCAATCCTTCTGTCTTAGCCTCCCGTGTACTGGGATTACAGGTGTGCACCACCGAGCCTGGCTGATCTTTCCATACTTTTTAAGGGATGCCTGTTATCTGGATGTTGTGTGAAGTCATCAATTTCTTAAGTATCAGTGACTAAATTCAAGTTTTGGAAAAACACTGAGCTAAATCAAATGTTCCTCTTTCCTGCTCCACCACCCTGAGGCCTTCCATGGATTCATTCAACAAGTATTTGTGGACACTGATGATGTGCTGGGCACTGTTCTGTGCTGGACATACAGCAATTAAAACTCAGAAAAAACACCTGTCCTCAGGAGGCCACAATCACTGAGATCAGATGGACCGTTAAAAGAAATGGTAGGAAAAATACAATACAAGCTTTTGGTAAGAAGGCAACATATCACCCAAAGACCTGAGAGAGTGAGCTATAGAGATAACTGGGGAAGACCATCCTAGAGAAAGAAGGAACAGCAAGTGTCAAGGCCCTGAGGCATGTCAAAAAGAGGTCACAGCAGCAGGAGAGGGGGAGTCAGCAAGTGTGGGGAAGAGGAAGAGCAGAGGCCAGAGTGGTGGGCTGGGGGAGCCCCCGTGAGATGCGGAGCTATGGAGGCAGTGCCCTCTCTCCTGGGTTTCTTTCAGTCACCCAGCTGAAGTAAAACATGGCATCATTTTTGAAAGACTTTCTATTTGCAAAACCAAAGCTGTCCACTCAGCTGTCTGCCCTGGCAGCCTGGCTCCCTCCTGCTCACGTAGAGATCTCTCGACTCCAGCAAGAGGAGTGCGGTCATAGACTCATAAAGGGAAATGGATCTGGAATCCAGCGCTGGCTCAGGCACCCGCAGACTCAGCGGACCCAAAGGAACCGCATTCCCCACTTAACGTTTTATATATTTATGGGGTTTTGTTGTTGTTTTGGAAATTACGATTTTAGAGATGGCAACCAGTCTGGAAAAAAAGATAGGGAGGAGAAAGAAAAGAAGAGGAGAGCAGGAGACAGAAGAGGAGAAGGAAGGAGAGAGTGGGAAGAGAAAGAGGAAGAAGGGAGAAGAGAGAGAATGGGAGGAGGAAGAGGAAGAGGAGGAGAAGGAAGGAGAGAGAATGGAAGGAGGAAGAGGAGAAAGAAGAGAAAGGAGAAGAGAGAATGGGCAGAGAAGGAGGAGGAAGAGGAGGAGAAGGAAGAGGAGAAAGAGAAAGAGGAGGAAAAGGAAGAGGAGAAAGAGAAAGAGGAGCAGGAGGAGGAAGGGGAGGAGGAGGACAAGGACAATAATGAGGAGGAGCATCATGAGGAGGAGGAGGAGGAAGAGGAGGAGGAGGAAGAGGAGGAGGAGGAAGAGGAGGAGGAGGAAGAGGAGGAGGAGAAAGAGAAAGAGGAGGAGAAGGAAGAGGAGGAAGAGTAGAAAGAGAAAGAGGAGCAGGAGGAGGAAGGGGAGGAGGAGGACAATGACAAGGAGAAGCATCACGAGGAGAAGGAGGAAAAGGAAGAGGAGGAGGAGGAGGAGGCAGCCCCCTTAGCGGGATCACTGAACTCAAAAGTCCCTGGCCACTTGCCTGTCACCAGTGGTCCTGCATGGGGAGAAGTGAAACTGCAGATTCGAGCTTTCCAGAACCTCGAAGCTCTCTAGTCAGTTGCAGACTTAAAGTCTTATACGTGTGCTGTATGCCACAGTATTGTCTCATTAATGAAGTCATTCCATGCTCTGTGGGTAAAAGGACTTATCCATACTCTGGGTATTTCCAGGCACTTAGTAAAGGGGCAGGAAGAAGGGCATCCCCCCCCCAATAAGAGTCCTGCATCCCCCTGGAAGCCCCGAGTTCTCGGCACATCACCCTGAAAGGCATCTCCTCCCACCCACCGCAGAGGCTCAAGTGCCCTATTAAAAAGACAGGTGAGTGTCTTGCCACTCAGGGGATTCCTCCATGCTCTGCCCACCTCTCACGCCCTCTCTGGGCTCCCGCTCTGGCCCGGCTTCACCAGCAGCACCTTGTATATTCTGTTCTATTTGCCAAGACTCATGGAAAATCCTTGGCACCTGCCCATATTCCCTCTGCATGTCCCTCTACACCCATTGACCCTGGAGCTCTGCTCTTTTTCTGGCTTTGGGGACCTCCAGGCCCAGGAAGCAGGGAAATCAGAGCAGTCAGAACATCACTGCTGCAGAAAATGTCATGGGAGACATGCTAATTCTGTGGGTCCTTGGCCTCCATGATGAATAAGAATTTCAACACATGCCATCAGAAAAAGGCAAAGGTTTAATTAATTCAAGAAAGGTGGGGACACAGGTTGGGGGCCATCTCAAGAAGGGGAGAACAAGTGTCCATCCATCCAAGCGAGCAAAAGAGAGTCCGGGTGCTTTCTCAGTTCTTTTATAGGAGGGGGTAGGTAGGGTTGCACAGTGGAGGGCAGGACTTCCTCTTAGTCCTCAGTTTCCCTGGCAACAGATAGGCAGTGGGGTCTGACCTTTATCCTCCTCACCCACCCTATTTACATTAAGCATCTCAGGTGTGGAGAGGAGCCATTGTGATTAAGGGTGTGGACTCATTAAGGCCTGACTGAACACACCCTATAGGGTGGAGTTAGATTATGAACTTTCAAAATTTTAAGTCTCTATTTTCCCAATGTCTCCCTTCTGCCTAATATTTCTATCTTTTCTATTCTACCTCATCAGAAGCATCCTTCAGTCAGTGAAAAGCAGGGACATGCAGAATGCCAAACCTGAGACACGTTCTTAGTGTCTCCAAGAGCATCCGGGTCGGATGGAGCTCCAGTTGCCCACAGAGGAAAAGGGCTTCCCTTCCTTGCCTCCCCTCCCACTCCCCGCTTGCTTTCTGGTCTCACTTTCTAAATAAACTTTTTTTCCACCTGAATCTTGCCTCAGAGTCTGCAGTCAGAGAGACCTAAAGTGAAGCCAGGTGTGGTGACACACACCTGTAATCCCAGTACTTGGGAGGCTGATATAGGAGGATCGCAGGTTCATGGCCAGGCTCAGCAACTTAGTGAGGCCTTCCACAAATTAGTTCCTATTTCAAAATAAAAAAATAAAATAGGGCTGGGGGTGTAGATCAGAGGTAGAATGCTCTGAGTCCTCCTGACCAGGCCCAGCTTTGGGCTTCCTTTACTGTCCTCATAGAATCCAGTTTGTGCAAGGATCCTGCTAAGTCAATTCAGGGACAGTCCCCCATCTTTGGTGTCTGTATCTGTCAGCATTCTCACCGCCATCATCTAAAAATCTGACCACATAACTTAGAGGAAAGAAGATTTATTTTCTTACTGTTTTGGGCTCGGTCCATGTGAAGCTGTGGACCGCGGATCTCAGGGCATGGCGGAGGGAGAGCACATGGGCTGTGTTCACGTCATGGAGGCTGGAAGCAAGAGGGGGAGGAGGGGCCATATATAATCTCCAAGGTTGCACCCCCCAGGGACCCACCTCCTCCAGCCAAACCCTGTGGCCTACCAGGTACCACCCAGGTAAACCCATTACAATGGATTTATCCACTTCTGGGATTACAACCCTCATGACTCAATTACATCAACTCCAAATATTAATAAATGATCTCTTTAGAGGACATTTTATATCTAACTATAACAGTGACCATCCTCCATATTTTTTTTTTTTTTTTTGCGGTACCAGGGATTGAACCCAGGGGCATTCTACCTCTGAGCTACACCCCCAGCCCTATTTTTTATACTTTATTTTGAAACCGGGTCTCACGAAGTTGCAGAGGGCCTCACTAAGTAGCTGAGGCTGACCAGGAACCCAGATCCTCCGGTCTCCGCCTCCCAAGTACTGGGATTACAAGCGTGTGCCACCACGCCCTGCTCCATCCTCCATATTTTATCACCTCAGTTACCACCAGCAATGAACTCATCAAGTCAGTTTGACCAGAAAGCGCTAAGCTCCTTGCTTCCTCTTAGTAGTTTTCCATCAGCTGCACTGAGCCCTACAAGCCGGGCTTTAAATCCTCACTTGCCCAATGTCTCTCCATCACCGCAGGACCACACTGCGGTGCTCCCTATGCCATCCCTTGGCCCCCTTGAATAGTCTGCCTCGGCATCCTTAACAAGTGTTTAGATCATGTTTTTCTTTAACAAAGTGAACCAAGGAAAAACTAGAAGGCAGAGGAAGTGAGTTCAAGCATCAGGGTGGGGGAGCCTTACAGAGGTGTGCTGTGAGAGCAAAGACAGGACGGGTGACCTACTGGGTGTGAGAGGTGAACAGAGTCACACATTGTCCCAGATTTCTCTGGCTTGAGACCAAGCATGACACCACTAACCAAAATCAAGAACCTATCAGGAACCAATAAAATGCACTTGTCTCAAGTGTGACAGTCTCTGCAACAGCAAAGCGTGACTCCTGAGCAGTATCAAATCAGAAATTTCTCATTCATGTATCTGAGCAATTTGATCAGGACCTATAGATCCAACTTTTTGCTAAACCAGGCCATAAAAGGCACACCTTGTTGATACATAATTCATCAAATCTCTATCTTGTTTTCACCTTCCTTTTAAAAGCATGCATGACCTTTTTAAACACACATGTTTTTTACAGAAGTGCTCTGGGAACGGAGAGGCAGAGCTGGAGGTCATAGCCGGGCAGGGCCTGCTGTCTTCCACCAGCTGTCAGGGGGCCCCTGTGGGTCAGAAGAGGCTTCTCTGGTCTGAAGCAATACTTGGCAGATTCAGAGTGCACGCCGACAGCACTTGCTTTTCAAAGGCGCTGTAAATTCCAGCTCATTGTTCTATCCCATTTTCCATTCAGAGGCGCAGCACGAGGTATTTGGCAGGCCTTGAAATAAAGCTGCACACACACACGTGCTCCACCATCCCTCTGAGGGTGGGTCTCAGTCCTGCCCTGGCACTCTCCCTCCCTCCTCCCACTCTTTCTTCCTTCCCTTTACATTTCCACTCCTGTGTTTGACCTGCATGGGTGCGTCATCATGGAAAAGCAATTCGATCTTTAGAAACAGGGCTGTTTGTAGCCAGGTGTAGTAGATGGGGCATGCCTATAATCCCTGTACTTGGGAGGCTGAGACAGGAAGATTGCAGGCCAGCCTCAACAACCCTTAGGAACTTAGTGAGACCCTGTTTCAAAATAAAAAATAAAATAGGGCTGGAGATGTAGCTTGTAAGTTGAATGCCCCTGGACTCAATCCGAAAAAGAAAGAAAAAAGAAAGGAAGGAAGGAAAGAAAGAAGGAAGGAAGGAGAGAGAAGGAGGAAGGGAAGGAGGAAGGGAAGGAAAAAAGAAGGAAAGAAAGTAAGGAAGAACAGGGCTGTTCCCACAACAGGTGGAGATGTGGAATAGATCGGAATGATCCAAGCACAAATACCATTCCTGATCCTGTAGATAGGGACCCTTTGAGGTATGAAGGATGACTAGAGGGATGGGGGAAGGATGCTCTAAGTCTCTGAAGACCCACTGGGCAAATCCTTACCAAGCACCTACGATACTGGATGTCACAGACACAATAGAGATCAAGGGAGCCCCCTGTCCTCAGGGGTTGGACTCCAGTGGGCCATGCTACACCTGTTGTCATCTCCCCAAAAGGAAGCCAAGTCACTTCAAGATGAGCAAGCTCAGGCACAGAGCAGAGCCACTGATAAGATTAGGACCTTCTCAGCACCCAGACCTTAATAGTGGCAGAATTCTCAGGCCTTCCAACCCTGCCTCCTCTATCGCAGTTGCCCACTGGCTTAACAGTGGCATTGATATGCCCATTCTGGGTTATTTATTCAGGACTTTGAATGATTCTTATATGAGGCAGGGGAAAAAAACTTTTTAACCCTACAATCCAGCTTCATGCCAATTTCTAGTTTTCCTTTATGTTCAAGGTTGAGGTTGCATGGAATAACTTGGAAATTGGACCTCTTATCCCACACCCTTGGTGGTTAAGCCCATCTGAGACAGTGTAACCTTAACTCTGAAACATCCTATTATGCCCACACAGAAAGGAGCTCGGCTCTGAAACCAGCTCAGTAAATGCCAGATCCAGCCGGGCGTGGTGGCGCACGCTTGTAATCCCAGTACTTTGGGAGGCGGAGACCGGAGGATCCGGGTTCGCGGCCAGCCTCAGCTCTCTGTCTCTCTGTCTCTCTGTCTCTCTCTCTCTCTCTACTCAGTGAGGCTTCTGCAACTTCGTGAGACCCAGTTTCAAAATAAAGTATAAAAAATAGGGCCGGGGGTGTAGCGCGGA
>PVJS01007467.1:0-14656 GCA_004027185.1 Glis glis
GGGTCTCACGAAGTTGCGGAGGGCCTCACTAAGGAGAGAGAGAGAGAGAGAGAGAGAGAGAGAGAGAGGGCGCGAGAGAGCTGAGGCTGGCCGCGAACCTGGATCCTCCGGTCTCCACCTCCCAAAGTACTGGGATTACAAGTGTGCACCACCACGCCCGGCCTAAAACATTTTTTTTTCTTTTGAAATATCTGTTATTTCTCTTTTCTCAATACTAAATTACTTTTTTTTTTTTTTGCGGTACCGGGGATGGAACCCAGGGGCATTCTACCTCTGAGCTACACCCCCAGCCCTATTTTTTATCCTTTATTTTGGAACTGGGTCTCATGAAGTTGCGGAGGGCCTCACTAAGTAGCTGAGGCTGGCTGCGAACCCGGATCCTCCAGTCTCCGCCTCCCAAATGCTGGGATTACAAGTGTGCGCCACCACACCCGGCTCTAAATGACTTTTGACATGAGTATTCATACAACTTTTTTTTTTTATGTACTAGGGATTGTAGCCAGTGGCATTCTACCTCGAAGGTAAATGCCCAAATTTTTATATTTTATTTTGAAACAGGATCTCGCTAAATTATCATATGCTGGCCTCGAACTTGCAATCCTCCTGTCTCAGCCTTCCAAGTACTGAGATTACAGGCATAAGCCACTGAGCCTGGCATTCATGCAACTTGTGGGTGGAGCATTAATGCTTGATCTGGGCTTTTTACTTGTGTTAATGTCAGGCTAGATGCTGAAAGGAATTGCTGTTGACCTCCATGTTCCTGTAATCTTGGCTTCTTTGCAAACTCCTGAACCAATGGGAATTGACATTTCCTGTAACAAGGCCAATACACACAAAGGAAGAAAATAAAGTTATAAAATAACAAAAAGTCAAAGAAGGAAAAAGTTGATTAAAAAAATCTTTCTTTTAGAAATCCCCTTTCTCTCCTGTCAATTTCATGGGAGGTGGACTATAACAAACTGGCATGAATTTGTAAACATACGGAGTATTTCTTGGTTAGTATTTAAAATCATTGTCGATGTTTCTGCAAATTCTGCTCTTCTTTATTGTTGCCCTAGAAAATGATTAGAGAACTGATTCATAAGAACATAATACAAGCCCTGTGACTTTTGTATGCCATTATTGGGTTGAGGGCAGCACTAGTGGTTTTGTGGGAGGGTATTGTTTCATCGTAGCTGTTTCTCCTCTGAAATGAAATAAATCTTCATCTTGGTTCTTGAGTTCTATTCTGAGGTTGGTGCTGTAAGCCAAGACCATATGGAAACAGACCTTTTGACAATCACAGATGTCATCACCCAGACACAATAGAAAATGAGAGTGATGTGCGAGACTTAGAAGACCAAGGCCCCACACCAACAAGCTCTCATTGAGTAGTGGTATTTGATAGGATGCTAGAGGACACTGGGGTTTTGAAAGCCAGAGTTCACCATCATTATACAAGCAAACATACATTATTCATTAGATTAAATGTACAAGTGTAATTTTTGGTCAGTTGAGAAAATGAATGCCTGCTGAACATGACAAATCACAAACTAAAACAAAAATAATGATGTTTAAATAATAGGGCAATTACAAGTGAACGCAAACTGTTTGGGTTTGGATTAACTGATTTCTATGATTCCCTTCCGGAATGAACATAGCATTACCATAGTACTTGACAATCAGATTGCTAAGATAATTCATACATAAAACTAAAGACCAAGTGAGTATATCATTCCTAGAAAATATTGGAAAATGTGAATAAAGAGCAAAAATGAACTGAACTGTGTGACATTCATCACTTTTCCTTCAGGTTGTCAAGAGAATATTACTCTACTCTGAAAGGCAAACAGGCCCCTGAAGATGGTATATGTGAATTGAGTGAGCCAATGAAGGGGCAAGCCTCTGTGATCTTCAAATATTTCTTCCTGAGATGCAAAATAAGTTTGTATCATCAAGAATATATTTTGGGAGGTAGGGGTGGATTCTGCTTAACTAAATTAGATCCACTCTAAAGCAAATTTATTGAGTGTCATCAATGTCTCAGGGAAACTAGTTGAGTGACCAGCTGTTTCAGTTTGCCTGGGACTGAGGGATTTCCTGGGATGTGATAAAACTGGGAAAGTCTCAGGCAGATTGGCCTGAGTAGGTTACTCTAGTTATGAGAGAAGTCAGGAGAGGTGCAATCTCCTCTGTCGGAAGAGTGCGTCCCTTCCTTGTTGTTCAGTGGCCTGAGAAACACAAAAATGACAGATGGAAGCTTCAACTTTCTGTTCAAATTGGACCATGTTTGTGTCCTATGGAAGCCTTCCTCCCCTGGGAACTTAGCCCTCTAAACCTGCAGCGATCAGAAGCAAAATCTTTGTAAGCAGATCATTGTAAGGTGTAATAATGAGAGAGCCACTCGTACATCTGGGCTTCTGCACCTATATGGTCCGTCTGTGGGGTGTCTGCACCTGTATTTCCTGTCTACACATGGGTAGGTGATTTGGAGCATATTTTGTGTCTTGTGGAATAGCACTCTAATTTTACAAGGCATTCCTCTGCCTTCCACTTGTCACCCATACCAGGTGGGTGACAGTCATTCCAACCATTCTGTAATGCCAGCTTCCTCTGGTGACTCCTTTGGGCCTTGACCTATTCCCAGGCTCTTTTTGCCAGGTAGTTGTCTAGTATTTGAGAAGAGCCATGTGGGCGAGGTGACTGAAGTCAAGAAAAGAGAAGCTTTTCAAGAAATAATGAGTAGTGTCACATGTCACAGAGAGGTTCTACCAGACAAACTGAGATGCTGCATTAGCATTAGCAGCGGGAATGGAGTGTTTCAGAATCCATTTGTGGGTTCAGAAGCTGACTGCCATAGTATGGGTAGTGAGACTACACGGTTAAGGAAGTGCCTCTTATCCAATCAACCAAACACTGGCTTTGCAGGGGATGACCTAGATGGAGTAGTCTGGAGTTCGAAGGTAATTTCTAACAATTTTTCCCCCATCTAAGTGGAGAGAGCCCTGGTTGCATTATTGGCTCACAGAGAGGGAGAGGTTGAAGGTTCAGACAGAAAGGGCATTGCTGATGGAGTGAGGTCCCTGAGGAGGCCGAGAGGGCTGACATCCAGAGCTCTGTGTCATGGGACTTGCCATCCACAGAAACCATTCTAGAGCTTTCACAGAATAATGATTTGTAATGGAGCTTGGAATCTGCTTTTTGTCCACAAATATAAAATTTCCCAGACAATGTATAGAAGTACCAAAAGGTAGCTTTGAAAAACTGTTGACCCAGATGAAAATAAATTGGTAAATTGGAGACACTATCAGAAGTACATGGAACGAAGATTCTGAGGGTTAATTACAGGGATGTCATATTACAGGGAGGAAAAACACTGGGCAAAGACTGGCTGGGATCTAAGTTAGCATAGAGGAGTCAGCAAATAGAAGTGGGGTTTAGAAAGTCAGCATCATTCTGGAGGACAGAAAAAAAATTTAAATGCATATTTTATATTCAAACACCTAACATGATGCTCTGCACATTGTAAAAATTTGCTGACTTGATTAAATTCAATTTGTTGCTACTGATTTGCCCTCACCAGGTCATATTCTTAAGAGATTTTTGGGCACAGTGTGATGGTTTATGCTGAAGTATCCACATTCTCTTGCTTGATTCCTCAGGCCATGCTTCATCCCTGTAGCAGGAATGGCCAGGGTGAAGGTCGTGTAGGTAGTTGTGGGGGGGGAGACATGTTTTTTTTTCTTTTTCCTCTTATGAGACACTACTCAGCTTGCATGTGGGTTAAATTTTGTATTTAGTCCATTGTGTGTGTGTGTGTGGTACTCGGGATTGAACCCAGGGGCGTTCTACTGTTGAGCCACACCCCTAGCCCTATTTTATTTTTTATTTTGAAACAGGGTCTCCCTTAGTTGCTGAGAGTCTCACTAAGTTGCTGAGGCTGGCCTTGAACCTGTGACCCTCCTGTCTCATCCTCCCAAGTATTGGAATTAGAGGTGTGTGTCACCACACCTGGATAGTATTTAGGCCTTATTAAAGAATTAATATGAATCAATTGAAACTTATCTAATCTGTTAAACAAATAAAACTTGTCATGTGAAGACTAAAGAACCACAAAGTAATCTTCCATTAGCTTGAACTTGAGGATGATATAACAATCTTACTAGTAAAAGTGTAGTATCCACTGTTTAGCAGAGCCATGAAAACTGCTTATGAAAGGACCACAAGATGAGGAGGAAATTGGAAAAATAAGACCTGTGAGTAACTGGATTAGTTAGAGAAAGGAGAAGACCACCAGGTTGACTTTTTTTTTTTTTTTGCGGTACTGGGGATTGAACCCAAGGGCATTCTACCTCCGAGCTACACCCCCAGCTTTATTTACTCTTTATTTTGAAACTTGGGTCTCACTAAGTTGTGGAGGGCCTCACAAGTTGCTGAGACTGGCTGTGAACCTGTGATCCTCCTGTCTCAAGCCTCCCAAGTACTGGGATTACAAGTGTGCACCACCACGCCTGGCAGGTTGACTTTAATACGCTCTTTAAGTATTTACAAAGACATGACCATCCCCAAAGATACGAGAAAAGGCTGAAAACCACAATGATTTTTGTCCTGTTTCTTTTGGATTTTTTCTTCTTTCTCTCTCTCTTTCGTGTGTGTGTGTGTGTGTGTGTGTGTGTGTGTGTGTGTGTATGTGTATGTGTGTGTGTGGTACAGGGGATTGAATCCGGGAGTATTATCACTGAGCTACACCCCCAGCCCTATTTTATTTTTTAATTTTGAAACAGGATCTCCCTAAGTTACTGGTATTGGCCTTGGACCTACTATCCTCCTGTCTTAGCCTCCCAAGTTCTTGGATAACAGGTATGTGTCGCTGTGCCTGGCTTTTCCTCAATATTTTATTGTGAAAAATATCAAACATACAGAAAGGTTAAAAAGCAGTGCAATATACACGTGTATACCTACCACTTAGACTCAAAGGTGTTGACATTTTTCTATCTCATCTGTCATCTATCTATCTATCTATCTATCTATCTGCTGAATAATTTGAAAGTAAGTTATAGATATCACTTTTTACTCCTAAATACTTCAATGGATGTTTCTTAAAAAATAATGATATTTTACATAGTTGTTGGGATTGTATGAACAATGTAGAAACTCCCTTCTGCTTAAACAAGATTCCTTGAAGCTATTTAAAGAAATGGAAGAAAGATATTCTAATGATCTGTTATTGCATAGCAAACCATTAAAAATCATAAACATCATTTTATTTCCATGGTGTCAGAATTCTGTGGGGTCAGAAATCTAGGCTTGTTTGAATGGTTCTTCTGCTGTGTGCGGTATCAACTGGGGTCACTTAGTATTTAGCCTGTGGTCTGAAATGCCTGGGGCTCAAGAAGGTTTCATTCATATATAGATATAGATATATCTGGCAATTTGGCGGGGACAGTTAGTTGGAAGGCTGAGTCCAGCTGGGCACCTCTCCCTCCCAATCTAGTCTTAGAATCTCTCCCTGTGATCTCTCCAGCAAGGCGGTCTTTTTACATGGCAGCTCAGGACTCTAAGATTGTTGGTTCCAAGAGACAGTGAGTGGACTGCCTGGGCTCAGAACTCGGTACAGTGTTACTTCTACCACATTCTATGGGCCACAGCAGTCACAGAGCCCTCCCAGATTCAAGAAGAGGGAACAGAGATTCCCACCTTCATCCTAAGAGTAGGAAATAATTTGCACTCATCTTTAATCTGGCCTGAAAATGCTTGGAGGCCACATGCTTGAAAAGACTGTTTGTCAGAGGGGCACAATGCAGACCTCTATTTATGTGTCAGACGCTTTGCTAGAATAGCTGGTTACTTTCAGATCTGCAGCTGAAGAAGTGTCTAAGAACCTCCTCACTCCATTATTTGGTAGAGGTGGAACTGGAATCATACCTTTTAGTTCTAGGAATTCCTTCTAATAAGATGTTCATCTCTGCCATCCCTGACCTGGTAGAGTCAGGAGGTAGAGTCTGTTACTCATAGGTTATTCAAATCTCCACATAACTGCTTCTGGGAAGTTCATTCTAGACAAGACAGAACAAGCAGCTTTCTCCCAGCTGCTGGAGAGATGCATAATATATGTCTTTAAATCTTTTTCAAAACTCAGCAAAAAGGGAATTGTTACATGCTTAAAGTCAAAATACAATAGATTGTACTTTTGTAAAAAGAAGGGGGGAGAAAGAGGAGTACTCTTTAGGTAACAACATTATACCTTATAATTTTTAATAAAGTTCATCTTCTTGGTCGTTAAAAGAGGTATAGCTCACATGCTGGGTACCCTAATCCTTTTTTGCAAGTTAGTTGTGGGTTTCTGTGACATTGGAGGGCAGTAAGTAGCAGCCAAAGTTAATTATATCTTAGGTTAATTATATGTGTTAATTATAGTTAATTATGTTACACTATACTACACTTCAAAACTTAGAGGGTCGGTCTTAATTCCTAATAGGGCTTGCCATGCATAACATTTCTAGTAAATCCTTTTGTCTTGGTGTGAATAATTAGAAAGCTTATAAAGAAAGAAGTATTCAACCACTTCCCTTTCAAAAGTCAAGGTTCAATCACCCAGAAAGCTGAACTAGCTGATGCATTTTTACTTCTTTGTTTCAAACTGTGCAACACAGAAAAAAAAAAAAAAAGATCCCCGACTATAAGCAGTAGCACCTTTAGGCAAAACAGGTCCCTAAACTTCACTTTATTGTCTTATTTACAAGCGCACCTAAAAGTCACTGTTTTAAAGATGATATTGTAGTTTTATTGAAATCAGGAAAATGATAAGACATTTTTATTCTAAACTAAAACCAGGTACGGTACTAACCAGAGGAAATTACAAGGTTGTTTGTAAGCTAATCAGGAGCCCTTAAGCTCCATTGTAGAAATGATACATTTCCACTTTAAATTAAGACACTAATGGCTCCACTTTCCAACAAAGCTGGATCTTCTGGCACGGGCTCAGAAGACAGCCAGTTCAGAGATAGATTGTTTCGAGGGCAGCGGAGCACTGAGGGGCTGAGTGATGCTAATGAGAAAGGAAAAAAGAGGACGCTCCTGGAGTTAAAATACCACAGAATGTGTCTTTGGAGAACAGTGTCAGAAGACCAGCCGAATTCTCAGTACCTCGGGCTGCGACACACTGTTCAGTTTTCACTGTAAGTTGAAGGTACTCTAGAAAGCGTACACAAAAATAATTAGAATACAAAAGCCTAGTATACTTTTAATCAAGGAAATTCTCTGTTGGTGTAGAAACTGTTCTGTCGTTCAATCCTGAAGGATTGCTCTTATTCCCACCTTGTCAGGATGCAGGGAGGGGGGTTGGTGGTAAATCTTAATTTTATGTATCCTTATTCCAGAAGCGTTTGAATCATTTTGAGCTTTCATAACATTTAAGGAGAGCTTGGAGTGTTTTGTACAGGTCTGGGCAGTGCCCAGCATTGTGAGCAACTAATAAGAAATAAATAATGATAATCGACACATCTCATTTGCCAATGGCCCAGGACGGTCCTCTTTGCAAAGAGCAGAGATAAGCAGGGATTCTGTCCACTCCCTCCTTCCCGCCGCACTTCCTAGTGTTCTTTTTTTTTTTTTTTAACCCCGGCGTAATGAATGGCCACCAGCCTGCCGACTCACGACAGCTTCAGAATATTTGCACACGATATATTCGGATCGATTTCTAATTCCTCTCTCCGTTCGTAGCTAGGGTTGCCCAAAGAATTCAGAGAGAGAGAGAGGAACTCTGAGGACAGAGGAACGGAGGATTTCGTTTTCCAGTGATTTCTGGGACAAAATCCGGGACGGGCAGGGGGAAGTCCAGCAGCATTTGCTTAAGGTTAAAAGAAACCACCCGGTGCGCGGGGCCCGGGGGTGCCTGGGTGCCCGGGCCGCGCGATCCGAACCAGCTGCAGCGACGAGGGGACAGAGCAGTGACCGAGGAGGCGCCGTCCGCCGAGCGGCCCCGCCCGCCACTCCCTGAGCCGGGCGGGGCGCACCGGGAGGCCCGGGCCCGCGCGGGCGCCTGTCCCTTTAAGGGGCCGGTCCCGCCCCGCCGGCCGACGCCGCGACGTGCCGCCGCCCCGCCCCGAAGCCGCCCGTTTCCTGCGGGGCGGCGCGACGGCACCTGAGCGACTGCGGCGGCGGCGGCGCCTGCGAGCGGGCGGCCCGGGCTGTCGTGCGGCGCCGCCGCGTCTTCGGCTCTCCTTCCCGGCCGCGCAGGGTGAGGGCGAGGGGCCGCGCAGGGTCGGGCGGCCGCGGGCCCCGGTTGGGAGGCGCGGCCCGGACACCGCCCGCCCGGTAGGCCTTGGCGCGGGTGGCAGCCCGGGTCCCCGGCGGACCCTGCGGACCCTGCGGGCGGCGGGCGGCGGGCGGCGGGCGCTGGGCGGGCGCTCGGCCTCGCCCCGCCATCCAGGCCCGACCCGGCCGTGCGGGCGCCGGCGAGCGCGGCCGAGCCTCCCCGGGGACGCCGCGGGCCGGGGCGGCCCGGAGGGCCTTGGGGTGACCGAGGCGCCTATTTTTAGCCGGGCCTGAGGGCCCCCGGGAGGGGAGGCGGATTACCGCTCCTCAGCCGGTGGACGGAGCGAGTGCGTCGCGGCGGCTCCATGTGCCGGAGCTGGGCCATGCTTACGCCATGCTGGAATTCCAGCCCTCGCCTCTCCCTCCGGATACCAGGGCACCGGCCCTCCGGCGCCGGCCTCTTCTCTGGCGCCCCTCCCACCGCCCTGTGCTTGCCCTCGGGTCGTGGTGGGGGGCGGTTGGGGACTGGAAAGCTGCGAGAGGGGAGAGTTTGGAAAAACCAGTGGACCGCTCCCGAGCCTGGCGAAGTTATCCCTTCCTCTCCCCGAGGGGTGTGTCTTCCTTAGTGACCCCTCCTCCCCCTTTCATTTTCCAACAATGAAATTTTTGGCGTGGAGGCCCTGGGCAGAAAACCAAACTGGCAGCCTAGAGCAGTCCTTCGGCAATCCACCAGGTGTGGGATGCGCAGCCCCGCACGTTGGTGAGGAGCAGGGGTGCTGCAGAGAGGGTGGCCCGGATGCGACCTAACCTCTTCCAGCTGCACCTCGTTTAGGTTGAAAGTGGGCTGTTTAATGTTAGCTATTCCTTCTGGGAGGAAGGAGGAAACCAAATTCATAATTATGTTGGGCATGTACCAGAAACGGATTCTGTAGCAGCTACTTGAATAATCAGTGCTGAACAAGCTACAGTTGAAGTTAACTCTTCAAAGTTGTGTTTTTTTTTTTTTTTTTTGAGCGGTCTTGAGAAATTTAGACACCCATAGCTAGCCAGCTAAAGGTAAACACCTTGGAGGGGGAACTTTGAGTTGTGTAGTAGTTGACTGAGGTTCGAATTTTGGCTAAATTAGGTTGCACTTGTTCTCTCTGCTTCATTTAGTAGGCAGATGACAACGGTTTCTCCAGTTTGGCTAAAAGCAGTTGCTGATGAGACTTGAGATCTTCCCAAGTAGAGCACTGGAGTACTCTTGAGTTGATCTGTGTCTTGTATGTTGCCTGATAAACAAGGTTTTTTTTTTTGTTGTTTTATTTTTCCGTTTCTTTTAAGGCTCTAACATGAAATAGCTGGGCCTATTGTTTGTGTGTTTCATTCTCCCACCCCAACTTTGAGTTAGAATTTGCTTCTAATTTTGTAGCCCTCAGCAGACAGAAGTGTCTCAATTATCAGCTTCATTTAGAGAGTAAGGTGTTCTACTTAATTTACTGAGACACACACTGAAATTTAAAATATAACAAGACCTATTGAAAATTTTTCTTAAATGTATTAAACACTTTAAAATTATATAGGACATCTGGTATTTTTAACCCTTTCTTGATGATTCAGGGTCACCATATGAAAAGCTATTAGTTTTTTATTTTGTTTCCATTGAGACTTGACTTTTTCTTTTCTTATTGGGGATTTAACCCAGGAGTATTCTAACCCTAACCCTAACCCCAGCCCTTTTTAGTTTTTACTTTAAAAAAGCATCCTGGTAGGTTGCTAAGGGTCTTGCTAAATTGCTGACACTGGCAGAGAACCTGCAGTCCTCCAGTTGTGTGTCACCATGCCCAGCTTTCATTGAGATATTTCTTTCTCCTTCCTTAATATGAGTAGTCTCTTCTGCTTGATGTAGTGCTTTTCTCTAAATAATCTGTCACTCTAAGCCGCTTGCTAGTCTATAGATTTTAATCTGGTTTTGGCAGGGAGAGTATTTTAAGACTCATATGTTAAATATCAGTTAATAGACCTTTTTCAAAGGACATACAAAGTGAAGGCTTTTTCTGAGGCGTAACTTCTGAAGGACCCATGTTAAGATAGCGACTGTTGGTAGGTTCTTAACTTGAATTTTACTTGAAATATATTGGGAAAAAAAAAGCACATGACAGTTTTTTTTTTTCCTGCTGGGGATTGAACCTAGGGCTTACTTAGGTAAGTGCTCTATCATTGAGCTATACCCCAAACCCTGAAAGATATATATATATATATATATATATATTTTTTTTTTTTTTTGCGGTACCGGAGATTGAACTCAGGGGCGTTCTACCTCCGAGCTATACCCCCAGCCCTATTTTTTGTACTTTATTTTGAAACCGGGTCTCACGAAGTTGCGGAGGGCCTCACTGAGTAGCTGAGGCTGGCCGCGGACCTGGATCCTCCGGTCTCAGCCTCCCAAGTACTGGGATTATAAGCGTGCGCCACCACACCCGGCTTTGAAAGATATATTTTTAATTATATGCTTACTATAATTTTTTTATAGCAAAGGAGGTTTTTTATTTTCTTTTGGTACTGGGGATGAACCCAGAGGTGTTCTACCTCTGAGCTACACCTTCAGCCCTATTTTATTTATTTTGAAACAGGGTCTCGCAAAGTTACTGCTTGCTGGCCTTGAACCTGTGATCCTCCTGTCTCAGCCTCCCAAGTATTGGCAGTACTGGTGTGCTCTGCCATGCCCAGCTGCAAAGGAAGTTTTAATCCAAAAGATTTCCAATACTTTGTAAAAATTTTAAATTGTTAATAAGCTTAATGGATACAAGAAAGTTTTTGCTTTCTTAGAAATATGACCTAATATGCAAAGAAACTGCTTAATGAGAACATTCACATACTTGAGGATAACATCTTATGAGCTTGTTCTGTCTACTGTTGTAGTTGTTTTGAAGGTAAATCCAAAGTGTACTAGAGTGTAAATCCAAAGAGGTTAGACGTGAATAATTTTCTCTAGAAGTACCACTGATCACTTATAAAAAATAGAGTTTTATTGCTTATTGTTTATTGTTATGAACAATAGAGTTTTTTTGTTTCTCCTTTCAGTTTTTGTGAACATGACTTGGGATGTTCTAATCTGAAGAATGTAATTTATGTGTAAATCACTGGGAAAACATTGGTTTTAAATAAGAATATAAGCTATTTTTTCTATGAATAGAGACTTGAACAGTAAGGGAAATATCATTAAGCATCATGAACTAAGGAGTTTGACTAACTTAATCTCTGTGCCAGAGGTCTGGAAAAAGAAAAATAATGACAGTTTATAACTGCATGCAGTTGAATTGGTTCTTATTTGTATTTTTGGTCTTTGAGAAAGGCGACAATGTAAACTGTTTAGACTGTTTCTTTTTCCTTTTTAAAAATGATACAGGTTTGCTGGATGTGGTGGTGCATACCTGGAATCCCAGTATTTGGGAGGCTTAGACAGGAGGATTGCAGGTTCAAGATCAGCCTCAGCAACTTAGCAAGGTTCTGAGCAACCCAGCAAGATCCCATTTCAAAATAAAAAAAAAAAATAGCCAAGAGTGGTGGCGCACTCTTGTAATCCCAGTACTTGGGAGGCTGAGATGGGAGGACCCGGGTTCGCGGCCAGCCTCAGCTATGTAGTGAGGCCTCTGCAACTTAGTGAGACCCTGTTTCAAAATAAAGAATAAAAATAGGGCTGGGGGTGTAGCCCGGAGGTAGAATGTCCCTGGGTTCAATCCCCAGTACCAGCAAAAAAGAAAAAAAAAGTGCAGGCTTTTAATTGATGTAAATAGAAAATAGGCAAGAAATGATTTTAATACTAAGAATAGTTTTAGTAGAGACTCTAGAAGAAAATCTATTCCTAAGAAATGTATAAGAAATGGTCATTTCCTTTTTTAAAAAAGTATGCATTAGTATTGTACATTTCATTTAAACTACTACAGGCTAATTAAGAGTTTTTAGCCATAACTTAATCTGGTTTCGGCAAAGTGATTACACTAAATGTAAAAGTAAATTATTCTCTTCTTCCAAAACTGTCTTCTTTTTGGGTTTTCTCTTTACTAATTTATTTGCTCATTTTATCTTTATGGGTTGTCCTCTACTTTTAAAGTTGACATGTTCAGTCCTTGGTTATTTTTCTTTTTGTATTTCTCTAGTGATCTTATCTAGTGTCGAGGCTTTCTATACCTATATGTTGATGGCTTGCATATTTCTTTCTCTAGCCCAGCTTCCCTCCTACACTCCAGACAACCTGTTGGGCGTATTCACTTGGATTTACAACTCAAACTAAACTTCCTATTCCTCACGTTACTTAATATGCAGCTTAACCCTTCTTAATCGGAAGGCAGCGCTACCCTATATTCTGCAAAAAAGAAAAAGAAAAAAAAGCTGGAGTTATCTCTAGCTTATCTTTTTCACACTTGGCCTTCTGTGTTCTTTCTTATCTTGATAATATATCCAGAATCCAATCACTTCTAATTACCTTCATTGCTCACCTGTCTGGTTCAAGCCATTCTTATTTCTCATCTAGATTTCTGCAAGGTAAGAGATTCACCTAGATTCAGCCTCCTAACTAGTTTTATCCTATCTACCTACAGTCTTTTAAACACAGCAAACCAGATATAACACTTCTCAAAACCAAGCAGTGGCTTCTTCTCATCTCCCTTTACCTCCCAAGTTAGCTACTCCTCTTACCCCTGCTTATTTTCCTCCAGCGACCTGGCTGTCCTATGATCCATACACTGTTATCCCTCCTTGGATCACTTTTTCCCTAAGATATTTGCATGGTTTATTCTCTTGTCTCCTTCACATTTTTTTTTTTTTTTTGTGGTACTGGGGATTGAACCCAGGGGCATTCTACCTCCTGGCTACACCCCCAGCCCTATTTTTTATTTTTTATTTTTTATTTTTGAAACAGGGTCTCACTAAGTTGCCGAGGCTGGCCTTGAACCTGCGATCCTCCTGTCTCAGCCTTCCCAGTACTGGGATTATAAGTGTGCGCCACCACACCCGGCTAACTTTATTCTTATATTTAGTGGATTTATAGAAATAAGCAGGTAGGAGAGTACACTGTTAGCCAGAAGCTTTTAGCTTTTAGTAGGTACTAGCCCATGTGTTTTTACCAAAGGGGCAGTCAAGACAGCTTCCACTTTGAATAAGCTTTGTAGGGCCATAGGGTCTTTGCAGCCTTCCATTTCTAGAAAAGAGTGTCATTTGCCCACATTTCTTTATTTTGATTTTGAGTAAATTTATAATTAGTTATCAGAACTTACATGAGTTTCAGTAAGTACACTACCAAGAGATGTGATGTTATGCTACACTCTCACTGGAAAATGTGGGACAATTATTATTTATTCTTACACATGAATCATTTCCGTTGCTAAGGAAACTGGTCTGGTGTAGTAAGTCGGAAGTCAGTAGTTAGGAGACCTTATTAACTGTAAGGTTTTATGCTAGTTCTTTATCTCTTAGTTCTTTAATTACATAATACGGTATTGGAGAGACTGTGAGTGCTAGGGAGTCTCAAGAGCTTGGGTGTGAATTTGGCTTTGCTAGTTAGTACCACTTGCTGTGTGTATGATCTTATCTTACTTAACCTGGCTGAGGTTCATTAAAGAATTATCTTATTATGTTAGTAGTTGCTACATAAGTGATAGCTAACATTAGAGTGCTTATTTTTTATCTGGCTCTATAAATACTTTATGTAGAGTATCATATTTAATCCTCTTAATCTTAGGAGGCAGGTACTGTTTGGTGGGAACTAGGGAGACAGGTTAAATAATTTGTTCAAAGACACAGCAAATGAGAAGAGAAGCCTGAATTTTAGTGCAGGCATTCTGATTTCAGAGCCTATTCTTACCCATTGAGTGGTTCTGTAAAAATGTTTTGGGTGGAGGGGGATGGTGGAAAGCATTATCCAGGTGTAGTTATCTGATGTTAAGTGTTAGAAACTGAAATTAGGGTTATAAAGATTTTTTTCCTCCCAGAATTGGAAGATTAATTTTTAAAATTAGTAACTCAAATTTGAAGATTAGAAGTTTTCCAAGTGGAGAAAATACTAAAAGCTGCCTAAAACCAATTGCTATGTTTTAGTTACAAGGAAAGCAATGGGTAGTCTGTGGTCCTTTTAGTTTCAAAGAAAATTTTTTCAGTGTCAATTCCTGTGTATGTGCATTATGAGTTACTTGTGGTTTTGTGTACATTGTCAGTGATTATTTCAGACAGGTCAATCCTGATCACCCTACCTCAAGTGCATATCCTCTCTGTTCTTTGTCTCAGCTTTATTTTTCTTTGTTCTGCTGTTGGTCACTACTTGACATTATAACATATGCTTATTTATTTATATGTTTGTCTCACCTATCCAAGAATATAAGCAGTATGAGGTGGGAACTGTGTGTTGTTCGTCACTGAACTATATTTTGGTACTTAGGTAACGCTC